>CAUYON010131037.1:0-23321 GCA_963573935.1 Arctocebus calabarensis | reverse complement strand
ACATGAGGGTACACATATCTCTTTGATATTTTGATTTCATTTCCTTCAGATGTATATCCAGCAGTGGAATTATAGGATCATGAGCCAGTTTTACTTTCAGTTTTTTGAGGAACTCCCATACTGTTTTCCACAATGGTTGTTAGAAGGGGGAAATCCTACCATTTAAGACAACATAGATGAACGCGGAGGAGATTGTGTTACGTGAAATAAGTGAGGCACAGAAAGACAAACACCACGTCATCTCACTTATATGTGGAGCATAAAAAAATCGACCTCCTAGCAGTAGAGAATAAATGGTGGTTAGGCAGGACTGGGGGAGAGGGGAGTTGGGGATGATGTTTGTTCTAGGATATAAAATTTCAGTTAGGAGGAATAAGCTCGAGAGATCTATTGTACAGTGACCATAGTTACTAACGCTGTATTGTATTCTTGAAAATTGTGGGAAAAGTAGCTTGTAAATGTCCTAAGTATAGTTTGCTTAAGGGAGGGGGGGCATTGATACAAACTCTCTCTTCCATCTTCTCCATAAATTCCTTAGTAAAAGCTCATTGTTGGCTGTGTTTTGATGCTTAAGTGAAATAGAGATGGTGAATTCTGCACGTAGGTTAGCACTGAGGACAGCAAGACGCTATATAGAAAGGTAAATATGGTGCTGGAGCAGAGGACGTGGTGATATCTGACCTTGTGGTATCGTGTCCATCACAGTGGTGATCCTCCTTTTGATACTTACCTATTACTATGTGGTAGCTTCTCCATCCATTTTCCCCTTTGCTGTCAATTTAATTTAATGTCAGTCATTGAAACTCATCTGTTTAAGAGGTCTTGGTTTTTGTTCCTTAGTGGAAAAAAGCAAACAAAACATTTTATCAAATTTCACTTGCTCTCTTTCCTTCCCTTTCCTTTCTCTCTACTTTTATATTGTCAGTGTAAATCATCCCTCATAAAAAATAGCCTTCCTGACTTCCATGCCAAAACTCCTAGTTTCTTTTTCCAAAACTCCTGGTATTTTAAAAAGAAATTGTATTGTGTATATTTAAGGTGTATAACATGATGTTTTAAGATACATATGGGTAATAAAACGGTTACTGCAGTAAAGCAAATTAACATTTTCATCATCTCATAGAGTTATCCAATTTTTTTATTGTTGTTTTGTGGCAAAAGCAGTTGAAGTCTCTTCCTCTATCTGTAATCCCAAATACAGTCCAATTTTATGATCCGTAGTCATCATGTTGTACAAATACATATCAGATCTTTGGACTTGCCACATACGTGCTGCTTTGAATTCTCTGCTCTGTACATCCCCATGGCCTCCCCCACCCTCACCTCTGCTAACTACTGTTTTATTCTCAATCTCTGTATACAGCATTTGCTCTTTCTGTTTTGTTTTAAGATTCCACATATAAGTGAGATCATGCAATATTTTTCTTTCCATGTCTGGCTCATTTCACTTAGTATAATGTCCTTCAGATTCACCACATTATGGCAAATGGCAAGATTTCCTTCTTTTTTAAGGCTAAATGCATTCCATTATACATCTACAAAGTTTCTTTGTCTACTTGTCCTTCAGCTTACACTTCAGTTGTTTTCATATCTTGGCTGCTGTGAATAATGCTGCAGTGAACACAGGAGTGCAGATTATCTTTAAGGTGCACTCTTTTCTTCCTGCCCTCCTTTCTAGGAACACCTTGCAATTTCATTTCCTTTGGGTAGACACCCAGAAGAGGAATTGCTGGGCCATGTGGTAGCTGTTTTAAATGTCTTTAGGAACCTCCACACCATTTTCTGCAATGGTTAGCAACACCAATCTACATTCCTACCAACAATATATAGGCTTCCCTTTTCTCCATTCCCTCCTCAACATTTGTTACCTTTTGACTTTTTGATAATAGTCATCCTAATGTGGGTAAGATGATATATCATAGTGATTTTGATTTGTATTTCCCTAATTATTAATGTGTTGAGCCCTTTTTCATATATCTATTGATCATTTTTACGTCTTCCTTATAGAAATGTCTGTTCAGTTCCTGTGTCCATTTTTTATTTGGGTTCTTTGTTTTTCGAGAATTAGGTTGTCTGAGTTCCTTATAAAGTTTGAATATTAATCTCTTTCATTAAGTTTTAAACCACACACACACATTTAGTAGCTCACAATGTCTGTGGGTCAGGTATCCTGGCTTGCTTTAGTTATGTCTGCTGCTTCATTGCCACTTACATGGCTACAATCAAGTTGTTAGTCATGGCTGAGTTCTCATCTGAACCTTAAGAGAGGAAGGAGCCATTTCCAAATTCACATGGATGTTGGTAGGATGCAGTTCTTTAAAACAATTTGGAATGAGAGCCTTAGTTCCCTAATGACTGTTGGCAAAAGGTCACCCTTAATTCCTTCCCTATGGGAATTCTCTATATGAAAGTTGAATTAACCCCTTATCATATATATAGTTTGAAAGTATTTTTTCCCAGTCTGTAGACTGCTTGTTTCATTTTGTTGATTTCCTTTGCTGTGCAGACACTTTTTAGTTTGATATAGTCTGATTTGTTCATTTTTGTTTTTATAACCTGGGCTTTGGGTCATATACAAAAACTTTCCCAAGACCAATGTCCAGGAGATTCTTTCCATCTGTTATTTTCCAGGAATTTTATAGTTTCAGGTCTTACATTTAGGTCTCGTATCTATTTTTCTAAACTCCTAATGTTTGGTCCTCTGTAGCTATAGATTCCACAAAAATGGATTAAACCAATTGCAATTGAAAATATTTGGGGAAAAAATGGAAGATTGTATCAGTACTGAATGTGTACAGACTTTTTTCTTGTCATTTCCTAAACAATATGGTATAACTATTTCCATAATATTCACATTGTGTTGTCTTAGGTACTATAATTTATCTAGAGATGATTTAAAGTACAATTATCCTTAGCATATAACAGGAATTGGTCCCACGACCCCTGTTTATACCAAAGCCATGCATACTCAAGTTCCCCAGTCTGCCCTGTGGAAACCACATATATGAAAAGTTGGTCCCCCATGTACTCAGGGTTTGTATTCCTTCATACTGTATTTTCTATCCATGTTTGGGTGGAAAAAATCCATTTATAAGTAGACTCATGCAGTTCAAGCCCACACTGTTCAAGGATCAACTGTATACAGAAGGATATGCATAGATTATAAACAAATACTTTGCCATTTTATATGAGGAACTTGAGCATTTGTGAATTTTGGCATCTATGAGAGATCCTGGAATCAATCCCTCATGGATACTGAGTGACAGCTGGTATCTTTTTTTTTTTTTTTGAGACAGAGCCTCAAGCTGTCACCCTGGATAGAGTGTTGTGGCATCCCAGCTTACAGCAATCTCCAATCCCTGGGCTCAAGCGAGTCTCTTGCCTCCGCCTCCCAAGTAGCTGGGGCTACAGGCGCCCGCCACAACACCCAGCCATTTTTTGGTTGCAGCCATCATTGTTGTTTGGTGGACCCGGGCTGGATTCGAACCTGCCAGCTCATGTGTATGTGGCTGGCACCTTAACCTATTGAGCCACAGGCGCCAAGCCTGGTTTTTATTCTTAATGACATTATGCTACATGTTTCTTGAACTTCTATTTGTTATTTATCTTCATCAGTGGAATTTGAGTTATTTGAAGACAAGGGCTTTTGTCTGTTTTGCTCATTATTGTATCCCTAGCACACTGTAGGCAGTAAAGAGAAAATCTTGGTTAAATAAAAAAATAAATTCTGGCAATTAGTAAGCACGAAAGAGATTCTGGCCAAGGCAGATTCCATTCCAGCCAGGTGTGGACAGGTGTTGAGGTCTAAGCTCCTCAAAAGCTCCTGGCACACATATACACACAAGCTTGGGAAATGAGAGGGGTTTCATGACCAGTTTTTTTTCTTCACATTTCCACACATGCATCCAGATGGGATAGAATTGAATTCAACCAATTAATTTGATAACTTCTTCCAAAACTACAGCAGGAATTTAGCCAAAACAGAATTATATAATCCAAGGTTAGAATAGGGTATTTAAAACTCCAGAGACAGGAAATTAGAATTTATTCTTCACTTTGCCAGCCTAAACCTTCCCATTGTACCAAACATAAATCATCTGTACAGAATGTTAAGTGCTCTTTGTCCTTTTTGTGCCCCCATGGTGATAATCAGCTTGTCATCTTCTATCATGTGTACCTTCAAACATATGAGCAAATTTTAAAAACTGCCCAACATTTAATTTTTTTTGTTCAGCCTCTGAGGGTTTTGATAGGAAATGCTGCAGTTCTCCTCTACGTGAGAGTGATGATAGTGATTTTGTCATTGGCCAAACACTGAGGCTTGCTTCCAGCATTCCCTGTCCAAATGTCGTTCAAGTCTGCCCTCTAGAGTAGAGTAACCAGAGTGCCTTGACAGTACTACTGAACTGTAGTAGATTCATAATTCTACACTTGCCTTTTCTGGGGGACTGTCACAGTCTATTTTACATGTTTCTACATTCTTTGAAATTGTGTCAGATACTACCTTTATAATAAAAAAAGTTTCTATCTTAGAAGGGAAAATATTAACTACAAATATAATTTTTCATTTTGAGAGAGTAATATATAACAATATCTTGTTTAAAATAGGAAGAATTACTTCAAGTTTTAGGACCCTACTTGTTTAGAGTGGTAGCCAGCCTCAATCTATGTACAGTATCCAAGGGAGATTGCTTCCAGAACCCCCATAGATGTCAAAGTTCAAGGATGCTCAAGTCCCTTACATAAATGGAACTTATTTGCATAGAACCTATCCATATCTTCCTGTGTACTTTAAAATAATCTCCCTAGATTACTTATACATGCAATAGCTAATAAAATGTAAATGCTATGTAAATAGCGATTATATTGTATTTTTAATCTGTATTTTTTATTTTTATATTGTTATTTTTGTTGGTTTTCTAAAAATAGTTTTGATCCATGATTGCTTGAGTCTGCAGTAGTGGAACCCATGGATATGGAGGGGCAACTGTATATTGAGCACTCCCATATGATAAACACCTGCTGGGTTTGGGGAATGCAAAGATGATGAAAATATGGTTTCTACCACTAAGAGGTCACAGTCCAGATGGGAAGGAAAACATGTAAGGAAATCATTACCTTACATGATGAAACCTACATGAGGAATATAATAGCAGAGGAAAGAATATGAGTAGACAAGAACATTTTTACTTAAAGAGGAAAAGATGGAAATAAGAGAAAGAAGGAAGGAGGAAGGAAAGAAGGGAGGGAGGGAGGGAGATTCAGTATAATAAACTTTACTTAAAATGTCATGATTAGTATTAGGCCCATTAGCCCAAATTAACACCTTGGATTAATTAATTTCTAATCCATTTTAAGCTCAGTGCAGCTGAAAAAATAAAACATAAGTAATACAAACTGAGGTTGGAGAGTAAGGGTACAGATCAGTGCTGTCTAATAGAAATAGAATGTGAGGTGCAGATGTAATTTTTTACTTTCTAGGAGCCACATTTTAAAAAGGAAAATGGTAAAATTAATTTTGATAATATATTTGATTGAGACAAATGCATCTGAAGTATTATCATTTCTTTTGTCAGAAACAAGATGAGAGCCAAAGGGCCTTGAATCAGGTAATGGCAATGAGAATAGAGGCAACTGAGTAGATCCAAGTGATGTTTAGAGGTAGAATAGGCAGAAGTTTATTAATTGGATTGAGAACAAAAGAGGAGGAATATGAGTGTCTTGAGCCACTGGTAACTGATACTACCGTTCACAGTGTTAGGGAACATAGGAGGAGGACAGATGGAGACCAACCAGGGCAGAAAGAACAGTTTACTTTTAAAGGTGAGTTTGAGATGGCTGTAAATCTCTAGCTGCCTGTATGTTCAGGGGACCTGTGTATGTACATATCTGGAGCTCAGGAGATTTGGGAGCTGTTGGCACCTAGTTAGCTGACAGCATGGGCAGGTCTGAGATTGCCCAGAGAGAACAAGGTGGCTGAGACAAGAGTCTGGGCAGAGCCCAGAGGCAAACCAATATTAAACTATAGGGAATCCTCTCCAAACACCAGCCAGGAGTAGTCAGAGGGCTACAAGAAAACCCAGGACAATATAAGTCTCAGTAAAGATGGACAGGGATCAGCAATTTCAGGTGGGGCCAAAAGGTCATTCCAGGTAACAAGAACAATATCTTTACAGGATTTGACATTAGGGAGGTCATGTGTGACTCGGAAGAGAACAGATTCTATGCAGGGTAAAGGCATAAGTCACACTGAAGCGGACTGAATTGAGGGGGAAGTGTAGACAAACTTTTTAAGAATTTTTCTGGAAAAGATAGCTAAGTGGGAACTATAGTATAGCAAGGATGTTATGCATTGGTATAGTATAAAGTTAGGTTTTTATGATAGAAGAGACTTGATCTCTTTTAAAGGCTATTAGACAAGAACCATTAAAATTATGCCATTAAACCATTAAAACAATCAACTATTTTATTGATCTGAAAAGAATTTAATGATATATTATTAACTGAAATGAGATCTCTACTGAAAAATGTTATTTGTGTGTGCATATATTTCTGTGCACATCTACACATAGGTAACATTCTGGAAAGTAGTAACCTTATTTATCTCTGAGTAGGTATACTAACATATTTTCATGTTTTATTATTTTTCTTAATCTGTACTTTTTATGATAAGACTTATTGTTTTGTGGTTGCAACTAATGCAATAAACTAAGGACTTCATTTTCAGGGAATTCTTCTGCCTCTACATACTAAGGTTCTGAGACTATGTTGACAGTAGACTTCATTCCAGCTTGATAAAATTTGAAATCATGATTTTTTTTTTTCACATCCTGCCACCCTTGAGTCTAGGGAGAAGAAACTTCACAAGAATCCTGGCTGGAATAGAAGGCAGCTAATGACTCAGCCAGCAATCCACTAGGTTAGGAAGATCTAAAGACTTTTCCTCTTCCCCATGCGTGGACCACCTCTCCCATGCGTGTCTCCACCTCTCCAGACATTTCTATAGGAGCAGAGTAGATTAGTCTCCAAATCTGAAACCTGGTTGGCAAGACTAAGAAGTAGCCAAAGCAAGGGCAAGGAAACTACTGTTCTACCCATGACTGCAGTACAGAGCAGATCTCTATGGGAGGCAGGACTCATCCTCCCCTACAGTGGTGGCAATTAACAGGCAAAGTCTGTTATCCCTGGAGCATACCACCATTTTAGAAAGGCCATGTGGAAGGAACATCCGGAAGAGATGAAGTAGCAGGTGTATCCAAGTCGACAGAATGCCAGTCAAGAGCACAGACATTTTACTTTTCTTGCACTGTTTCTCTCTTTTTTTTTTCTATACCCCTTTTCTTCTTTGTACTTTCTATGTCAAAGCTAGTGTCTTGCATACGCAATCAATTACAGTGTTAGTTGTAAGTAGTAGTTCTCGGAGATTTTATTCTTTACAAAATGGAGAATCTAGCTTCCTTGGGCATCTGAAAATCCAATGCAGAGATGAAGAATAAACATGGAAAGCATTAGAGAATTCCAGTATCTTTTCATAGAGGGAAAGAAATTAGTGATATAATATGGCCTCATAAAGTTAAAACTCGGAGTGTAAAACTAAGCTCAGAGAATCAGTCTTCCTCCATGTAATCAAAATTGAAAGCTACCCCACTCCCTCACATCTGTTCATTCACATGCACATCACACAGATGCTAATTTGGAAGTTCTAGAGGGAAATAAAGGTTGTGCCTCAGGTTAGAAGTATGACCTCTGATATCAGAACGAACTGAGCTCTGGTCCTAACTCTCACTACAACAGCAAGCTACAGAACTCTTTCATAATGTCAGTTTCCTCAGTCAGAAAGTGAAGAGAAGAGTAGGTCTGTGATGACTAAAGCTAGGTGTCAACTTGACTGGTTTAAAGGATACCCAGTTGGCTGGTCAAATAGTATTTCTGGGCATGTCTGTGCCTGCATTTGTGGAAGAGATTGAGATTTGAATCTGTGGACTAAATAAGGAAGATCCACCCTCACCCAATGCAAATGGGCATCCTCCAATGGCTGAAGGCCTGACTAGAATAAAAGGCAGAGGAAGAGTGAATTAACTTGAGTCTTCTGGAACTGGAATACCTTTCTTCTCTTGCCCTTGGACACCTGAACTTCAGGTTTTCCAGCCTTTAGACTCAGGGACTTGCAACAGTGCCATCTTCCCTAACCCCAGGGGATCTTGGACCTTCAGTCTCTGACTGAGTGTTAGACCATCAGCTTCCCTGGTTCTGAGGCTTTCAAACTCAGACTAAGTCACCCTACTGGTTTCCCTGCCTCTGAGGCCTTTGGACTTGGACTGAACCACACCACCAGCTTCCTTGCTTCTCCAGCTGGCAGATAGCCTATTGGGGACTTCTCAGCCTCCATAATTTCATAAGCCAATTCCCCTCCTTAATCCCCTCTCATATATCTGTATAATATATATTCTATTGGTCCTGTCTCTCTGGAGAACCCTGACTAATACAAGGTCCCCCACCTCAGAGTAATGAATGCATCAAAGCGTTCAACACAGTACCTGGCATGTTAATTACCAGCTCTCCTGAAATAATGGCCACTAGACATAATTACATAATTATCTCTAATAAGAAAGTAAACTTAGAGTCACACCAATGACTTTTATTTAAGATGATTTGTGAGGCTGACACACCAATGACTTTCATTTAAGATGATCTGTGAGGTTGACGTGGAAGAAGGGTTAGTGAAGATATGTGGGTGGCTCTTTAAATATCCTTTTTACATTTTCAAAAACTTCTTTCTTCTATTAAAATACTTCTTATTCTCTTTATTCCCATAAAAGGGTAAGAAAGGAGATGACATTCTCGACGAAGATGCCAGAGCTTTGGGGCTATGACGCAAGTCATGTCGCAGAGCGGCCTCATACCCTCCCTACCTCGCCACTTGAGTCAGCATCTGCTGACGCTCTTACAGCTGCCCCCTCCTCTCCACTGACATCCTGAAGTGATGCATTAGCTCAAAAAAACCCAGCAGCTTCTAATGGCATGATGTGGGAATAAAATATTATTCAGGCCCCTTTTCAAACAGGGGAGCCATGCATGCCTCTCCTGGTTCTTCTTTCCGAGAGCTCCTTCCCTCCTCTATTTTCTTTTGGGATCTTATCTCCATCCTCAGGCATTCTCTTTCATTCCTCTCCTTCCTGCTCTCAGGTCCCTGAAAAAAGAAGGATCAGAAAAGGGTAGAAATGCACAACTGCTGAAACTGTGAAAACTTCAGATTTCTCTTAATCAGACATGAAGAAAGCCCTGATCATTTAGCAGACTTCCACATCTTGGTCTATGGAAATAAATTAGCATAAGCCTAAGAGTGTTGCTAAAGGCTTTAGTCACAAAGGAAAGGGACAGAGGGGCTTGGCATCAGCAGACAGTCTGGGAAGGAAGATCAACCTGCATATAACTGTGACTATTTGCCTCTGACTTCCTGAGGCGTGTGATTTCAAAGCATGATGAAATTTATAGTCTCATAGAGGTTTTTGAAAATGAAAGCGCCAAGTGAGACCACACATAGAACAGTCCTAACCTCCTGTGTTCATCTCTTAAAACTACATAAGTAGGGTTTAATGTGAGGATTGTGTGAAGAAATTGGCATTAAGAAATGACATCTAACCAGATGAACCTTGCAACACAGGTTCCATATTTCTTTCGGGATTCACTAAACATACATTATTGTTCTAGGATCTGGAGCTATGACACTAAATCAACCTTACTCCTTAGATATTACACCTAGGTACAGGGAGACAATAAATAAATCTAAAAGGAAATGAGAAAATAATTAATAGTGATAAATGCAATAACTATAAACTGGGTGATCTAAGAGATTATTGAGGGAGGGGCACTTCTTTCATTTCTACGGTCAGAGGGTGTCTTTCAAAGGAATTATTGACCAAAAAATGATAATTGTGGTAATGATATCTATTGATGCTTTCTACATTTAAAAAATAAACATATAAAATCACTACTCACTGCTTCAGTTCAGTGTTAGAACTAGAAACATTGGGAAACCCATGAGCATCTATCAAGAGAATACGTGGTGGGTGGCAGTCACATGAGCAAAGTCATCAAGTCCAACAGCTGTGCAAGTTAGGAGTTATAAAAACATCTAGTTACTGCCATGGTGTCAGCTACTCTACAATGTTAAATCGTTCTCATAGATAGATTGTTTCATTTCTTTTTTTTTTTTTTGAGGCAAAATCTCACTGTGTTGTCCTTGGTAGAGTGCTATAGTGTCACAGCTCACAGCAACCTCAAACTCTTGGGCTTACGCAACTCTCTTCCCTCAGCCTCCCTAGTTGTTTAGCAGGCTTGGCCAAGTTTGAACCCATCAGCCCCACTGTATGTAGCGAGGGCTCTAGCCGTTGAGCTACAGACCCTGAGCCATTTCATTTCTATTCTTAATGGTTTATTGGCAAAAGTCAGAAAGCAAAACAAACAATGAAGCAGAGATACACGTTAAGAGGAACTTAAATTAGCTCTGTAAGCCTATCTCCAGATGATTTCCATTAGATGCATTGCTTGCACTCATCTGACCAACTATATTCAGTGCCAGGCACAGTGGCTTACACCTGTGATTCTAGCACTCTGGGAGGCTAAGGCAGATGGATTGCTTGAGCTCAAGAGTTCAAGACCAGCCTAACCAAGAGCTAGACCCCGTTTCTAAAAATAGCTGGGCATTGTGGTGGGTGCCTATAGTCCAGCTACTGGGGAGGCTGAGGTAAGAGGATCACTTCAGCCCAAGAGTTTGAGGTGCTGTGAGCTAGGATACCATAGCACTCAATGGAGGGCAACAAAGCAAGACTCTGTCTCAAAAAACAAAATTCATATTTATCTCTCAGAAATGTCTCTAACATTTATCAGAACAGTATAAAAAAGAGAAAATATGATGATTATTTCCAATTTGGCTTTTTCCTTCTTGAGAATAAAGGCTATCTGAGAAATGCTCATAAATACTGATCTGATATATATTTTGTTACCACATCACCTAAAAACAAAATGTGAAAAATTTCAAAGTGAACCAACTGAGTTTTTAAATATCACAATGAAAGAACTTAATAGTGTTGGTCACGATCAGGCCACAAAAGCTCTTTTCGATGCCAAAATATGTAAAATTTAAATGTAGAAATTGGTATATGTTTGGTCCCAAACAAAAGATAATATATATTATTTTTAAAATCTGCTTTAAAAAAATCACTTTTTAATGTAGTTAGCTTTAGAAAAGTACGTAGATTGTAAAAGGTCTAAATATATCTGTGTATGTTTTGAATTTTTAATTTTGTATTAAGATAAATTTTATAATATATTCTTTAAAAACTGAGAAAGTGCTCCATTTTTTATATATCAGGTAAAGCTGATATATAAAATAAAATATTCAACTTTGAATTAATTATTATATGATATGCAAACTTTTAAATCATTTTATAAATTCCTAACATGTTTCTCAATATTATATACAATTGTGTTGGGCGGCGCCTGTGGCTCAGCAAGTAGGGCGCCAACCCCATATACCAAGGGCTGAGGGTTCAAACCCAGCCCCGGCTGAACTGCATCAAAAATTAGCCGAGCACTGTGGTGGGTGCCTGTAGTCCCAGCTACTCTGGAGGCTGAGGCAAGAGAATCGCTTAAGCCCAAGAGCTGGAGGTTGCTGTGAGCTGTGACTCCACAGCATTCTACCAAGGGCGATAGAGTGAGACTCTGTCTCCACAAAAAAAAAAAAAAAATTGTGAAAAGAGTTGTTGATTCAACAAGTTGAAAATGCTCCCTTGATTATCTTAAACCTCAAAAAGAAGATTGGAAAACGAATGGAACAAGCATTTTCATATTTCAGAGATAACGTGATGAATATCCCCTTAATTAAGCAAACTGCTTTTCCATTTATATACTTTTTGGGCTTATAATGTTAGCAAATGGATTTCAAATAAGTAATTATATGAGTATGAGTTGTTACATAAAATCTTTTCTGAAGCCATCAGCATCAATAAAGAACAGCTTAGACTAGAAGTTTTTTCAGAGATATTTATGCCCTACCTTGTTCCAGAAAGGATTTAAGGCAGGTGCATCTGAATTAACATACATTTTAATATGTCAATTTTAAAACAGGATTTTTTTTCACTTCTGTTTTATTCTTGCCAAAAGTTCATAATCTGAATTTACTCTTGAGGAAATATCCTACACTAAAAGTCGTTCTGAAAAATAACTGGCCTGTGGTCTTCAGAAAATGCCAATGTTGTGAAAGATAAGGAAAGACTGAGAAAGTGCTTCGGAATACAATAGATTCTAGGGACACAAAACTTGGTCACAAACATGATCTGGGATTTCACTGTGAAAAAAATGTTATTGGGGGGTGGTGCCTGTGGCTCATTGAGTAGGGCACTGGCCCCATATACTGAGGATGGTGGGTTCAAACCCAGGTGAACTGCAACAAAAAAACAGACAGGCGTTGTGACGGGCGCCTGTAGTCCCAGTTACTTGGGAGGGTGAGAAAAGATAATCACTTAAGTCAAGGAGCTGGAGGTTGCTGTGAGCTGTGAAGCCATAGCTCTGCCTCTTAAAAAAAAAATGTTATTAGGGGCGGTGCCTGTGGCTCAAAGGAGTAGAGTGCAGGCCCCATATGCCGGAGGTGGTGGGTTCAAACCCAGCCCGGGCCAAAAACTGCAAAAAAAAAAAGTTATTGGGACAAATGACAAAAAATATAAATATTAGATTTAATAGTGTTATGTATAGGTATATCCTGAGTTCAATTATTGTATTGTGTCTTTGGAGATAGGAAGAATGTTCTTGAGTCTTTGTTCAGAGATGGGAAGGAGAGAGAGAGTGTGTGCAGGCAAATATGATAACATGTTACAATTTGAAGGGAAGTCTATATGGGAATTCTTAGTCTTGTGACATTTCTCTAAGTCTGAAATCTTATCAAAATAAACAATATAAAGAAAAGACAAAACAGGAATTCTTCTTCTTTTTTTTTTTTTGCCAGGACCAGATTTGAACCCACCACCCCTGGTATATGGGGCCAGTACCCTACTCCTTGAGCCACAGGCACCATCCAAAACAGGAATTCTTAATAATAAGGTTTAGATAGTAAATTTAGATAGTAAATGACAACTGTTCACTACTCCCCCTTCCTTATTCCTCCTCCTCAGTAAGAGAGAAGCTAGTACTGAAGGGGAATCATAGATATATAGAGTTACTCTGCAAGGCAAAGAGGCACAGCAACAGACACAACAGCCAGGCTGCTAGGTGCACAGCACTCACTGTGCTCAAATGGACAAAAAAAGTAGGATGCACCCAAGCATCTTAGCCTGTGCATTCAGAGTCTAGCTCAAGAACCAGGAGTCAATACACTTAGGTTTAATCACATGCTCTACCTACTATATGAAAAATAAACTATTATCATCCCTGTTTCACAAAATACAACACAAAAAACAAAGACCCACAAAAAGTAAGTATTTTTCTCAAGGCCATTCAGTGAACATGTTGCAGAGTTGAAATCACCCCCAAATTAACTGATCTGTAGTTTATTACCTCATGCATCAAATTTGGCATCATCCAGAATTTTTTTTCTCTTATTTCAAGTCTATCTCTCCTTGGTGCTTTGTTTAGATTCTCATGAGGCATCTGTGAGCACCTGGATTATTCCTTCTCCTAAATACTTACTAGACTGTCCAGACAGTTCCCTCTGTGTGTGTTGTTTTTTGATTTTTGGTTTGGGGGGTTATTTTGGAGACAGTCTTACTTTGTTGCCCTCAGTAGAGTGCTATGGCATCATAGCTCACAGCAACCCTAAACTGTTGGGCTGAAGCTATCTTCTTACCTCAGCCTCCTGAGTAGCTGGGAATACAGGAACCCGCCACAAAGCCCGGCTACTTTTTAAAGATGGGGTCTTGCTGTTGCTTGGGCTGGTCTCAAACTCTTGAATTCAAGCAATCCACCTACCTCTGTCCCCCCATCTGCATCACCACCCGCAGAGTGCTAGGATTACAGGCGTGAGCCACCATGCGTGGCTTTGTGTGGGTTTTTTTTTTAATTAAATCATAAACACATAGATAATGTATTTGTTAATGTATTTATGGGATACAATCTTGTGTGTTTTTTTAAATTGCAAAGGAACTTGACACCATCACAGACTATTTGCTGGTGAATTAAATATGAAAGGAGAGAAGTTTTTCTCTTCTTCAAATAGTAAAAGGAGAATGAGTCACAATTACTTATAAAAAGGTTAATGAAAGCAGGATCAAAGAACTAGAAGACCTTGGAATTCTTCCTACACCACATGTCTTCGATAAAAATAATAATTAAAAAATTTTGTTCATCTGGCCTATCTTTTCACAAACCTTATCACTAAACTGTAAATGAAGCAGGAGATAGATTTGTTCCCCTCAAACTTGAGGAGGACAAATTTTCTGGGTTTCCTCCCCTAAAGTGGCTTGAATATTCAATAGTTCTGTTACATACCAAAGAGGCAGAACGTTTGGTTCTAAAGCACAGCTGCTGTTCAAAGGAATCTGAAAATTCCTCAATTTTGGAATTGGATCTTCGTTTTGATACCCGTGGCTCCTTGAATGACTCATCCCCTGAGTATTTTCTATAATTTTGCATGTGGCTATGGCATCGGAATTCCTGGTCCTCATGAGAATGCCTTCTATGATGGTGGTCAGATGAGGTGATTCTTGAAAGCACAGGAAACTGGGAATACAGAATGAAAAATTTTACAATATAAACAGATTATACAATCTTAGCACAGAAGCAGAATGGCTATAAACTAAACAAATCTCAGGCTGAGCGGAAATTGTTATCTTCTTGCTTAGTAAGATCTTTCTCCTACAAAGAGGCAGCAGAGTCAGTTGGCTAAAAGTTTAAGTAGAATAGCCCAAGAATACCTTTGTTGCTTGCTACTTCACCTTTAGGACACAAACATGAAGCACTCCAAGCCTTGAATCTACATATAAAAATAAATTCCAAAATATTTTTTAGAATCATTTAATGAAGCCATAAATGCTTAAGGAATAATATCAAGGTGAATATATAACTTCTATAGGGAGAAGGAATCTTTAAGCAAAAGAATCATAAGAAAAAGAAGCCATAAGGAAAAAATTAACTATATAAAAATGAAGCTAATGTGTGTGCAAAGTAACATAAACAATACCAAATCAGAGATTCAAAAAACTAAAAAAGTTGTTGCACATCATTAATCTTTAATAAATATCCTGAAAGTAAACAAGTACCATCTCACACATGCATACAAAGGGGCTATATAATACAATGACATTGATCTTAAAATCTCAGTTGGAAATGAGCAAAGGATAGACAGTCTAGAGAAGCCAAACTTCCAGAAAGAATTATGACACTTGCTCTCTCGATTTCTCTCACTCTCAACCCACTCCAATCTGGCGTTTGCACCATAACTAATTTTATTCAGGGCATCGGTTTCCATGTTGCCAAATTCTGTGCACTTTTTGGTCCCTATCTTAATCATTCAGCAGCATTCAACTTGATTGCCCACAGGACCCTCTACTGCTGCAACCTCTTGCTTTCTCTTTGATCTTTTCTGCCATTTGTGATTTAGATATTTTTTGTTTACTTTTTCCTTCTATCAGCTCATAACTGTTAGAGTCCTCCAAAGTTCTAGTCTTCTTTCCCTACCTTTCCTTTATCACAACTATGATCAATAATTTGGGTAAGTTCATTCAATGTCTCTCTTCTCCATTATGCATGCTCCCTCATGCTCCCTCATGTCAAGGGCTATGTTTTACTCTCTGCTAGTACCAAGCAGCTTGCCTTGCTCATGGCATAAGTTCATTCACTATATACCAAAGGAATGAATGCACAGAATAATGAAGAAAGAAAAGGGAATATCAAATGCTAAGAAATGTTTATTTGTATTAGTAAAGATTATGTAAAATGAAACAATTTAAGATTTCACCTTTCAAGTTAGCAAAAAAGGTATTTTTTTAGTGATACCAACACTGGCAAGAGTACAGAGAGATAGGAACTCTCATCCCTTACTGGTGCAATTACGAATGTGTACAGTCTCCCTAGTAAGTCTTTGGCAATATGTGTGAAAGAGCTTAAAATATCCCCTTCCTTAGATCCAGCCATTGCACATTGTTATGAGCTGATTGTGCACCTCCCGAAATTCAAATGTTGAAGCCCTAACCCCTAGTAGCTTGGAATATTATTGCATTTTGTAATAGGGCCTTTTATAGGGTGATTAACTTAAAATGAGGTCATTAAGGTAAGCCCCAATCCAATTTTATAAGAAGAAGAAATGGTGTCTTATACGAAGAGGAAATTTGGAGACACAGAGTGAGCGACACCAGATGTGCTTGCTCATAGAGGAAAGACCAGACAGGGACATGGTGAGGTGACCATCTGCAACCAAAAGACAAGGGCCTCAGAAGAAACCTTGAACTTGGTTTTCTAGCTTCCAGAATTATAAGAGAATAAATTCCTGTTGTTTAAACCACATAGTCTATAGACTGTGTATTTTGTTAGGGGAGCCCTAGCAAATGAATACAGTGTATCTAGGAACTTATTCTCAAAAAATAATCAGAAATATGACTAAAGATTTGTAAAGCTGCTAAGATATCTAAGGCAAATCTGTATGTATTAGTCCATTTACTGCACGTCAGTCATGGTACCAGGTGCTCTGGATAAGGTAGGGAGCAAAAAAGGCCCAGGGACCCCCTCTTGGAGCCTGTACCTGCATGGGAGGGAGACATTGAACAAAGAGGGCACATAGCTGCATCCTTAACTAAATGCTACAAGGGAAAAATTCAGGGTGCAATGAGAGGGTAGAACAGCGTCAAAATACGTGTGTTTGAGTGGGTGTTGGAAGGGTAGGGAGGGGGATCAGAGGAGCCTTCTGTAAATGCGTGAGGACTGAGTTGCCATCTGAAGGAGGAGCAAGGATTAATCAGGAGACAGGGACTGCTTTTCTGCAGAGGAGGACTTTGAGGAGAAGCTTGCTGGCCTGAAAGGAAGACCCTGGTGGGGATGGCGAAGTGCAGAGGGCCTGAGAACAGCAGGAGGGTTTCCAGGAGGAGATGCTGAGGATTTCTAGGAGGGCAGTGTCACAAGAGTGGCAATGCTCACATATACCACGCTGCTGTCAGAGGTTTCCTCTGTGATGTGTTCTTGGTTTTTCCTTTTCAGTATTTTTATAGTTATCTCTAGTGATTATGTATAATCATAAAAAAAGATAACATCTAAAAATTTGCTACTAGAAATGAAATGTGATTTTGTACAAATGTCCTCTTCCATTAAGGAGCCTAAAAAGAGGCGGGTGAGGGGGCTCACACCATTAATCTTAGCACTATGGGTGGCTGAAGTGGGTGGGTTGCCTGAGCTCAGGAGTTGGAGACCAACCTGAGCCAGCGCGAGACCCCCATCTCTAAATAGCCAGGTGTTATGGCCACTGCCTGTAGTCCCAGCTACTCAGGAGGTTGAGGCAAGGGGATCACGTGAGCCCAAGAGTTTGAAGTCGCTGTGAGCTATGATACCACAGCACTCTACCAAGGATGACAAACTGTCTCAAAAAAATAATAATAAACAAAGGAACCTAAAAAGAATGGCAAGTGTTTTGGTCACAACATAAATAAAGTGTATGTTCAGATAAGTTTTCCAGTTTGTCTCTTAGCTTTGGTGTATGTGACTTTATGGGGAATGAGCTTAAAGGAGAATTTTTATTTTTTTAACTTCACTTTTTATTAAATCATATCTGTATACATTTATGGGGCACAATGTGATGATTTGATATAAAATGTGGAGTGCTTAAATCAGACTGATTAACATAACCATCACCTCACTTATTTTTTATAGTAAGACATTTGTAATTTACTCATAGTTGTCCTGAAATGTACCCTTACATTGTGCACATTAGGGGAGATCCCACCAATTGATTACAGGGAGACGCTCCCCCTTTTAAAAATGTTTACTGTGGTAGGCAAGCTGTATTTTTGGAATTTTATATGCCCTTCTAATGCAATTTGCCTCAAAAAAGACATGAAACAATATCCTGCATAGCTTAAAATCCCCTTACCCATCAATGTCCCCCACTGTGAAGGGGCCCTTCACACACTGAGCCAGCCTGCAGTGGGCACTGACTGTGGGAGCAAGGACCTCCAGGTGCACCGCCTCTCGCCAAGACAGAACGCTCGGGACAGCATCGCTGTTTCCACTGTGGTCCCAGAACAGCATCTTTGTCAAAGAAAAATCCTCTGTACGCTCTAACCCCAAGTCGAAGAACCCCATTTGAAAAGAAATTGAGTTTTTATGGCAGTGAAACCATTCTGCATGCTGCTATGATAGTGGACACATGCCATCATACAATTGCCCAAAACTATAAAACGTACAACTCCAAGAGTGAACCCTGATGTCAACTGCAGACTCTGGGTGGTGATGTGTTGAGGCAGGTTCATCGTCTGTAACAGACTCATCACTCTAATGGGGGTGGCTGTGCATGTGTGGGAGCCTGGGGAGAAATCTGTACCTTCTGCTGAATATTGCTTTGAACTTAAAAATGCTCTAAAAAAAGAAATTTTCTTTTTTTTTTTTAAAGTACCAAGGAATTTAAAAGGAATGGGGGAGGGGAATTGGTTATGTAATATCTTCACTTCAACAGCTTCACTATTTGATGCTATTTGTTCTGCCTTTAATTGCAATCACCCTTCAGTTGTGTCCTTCTTTCCCTGGAGCAAATAGGTAACAGCCACATGGACACAATAAAGAGAAAGATCCAGTGCTGGGGTGATAAGACTAGTATCAAGTCTTCGTGACCAGCATATACCAGGCACTCAGGGGCCATGTCCTAGATTGCTAACCCCAGAATAAATTCTACTGGGCAGTGATTCTTCCCCATTTGCAGATGTGGAAAGTGAATCCTAGTGATGGTAAGTCTTGCCTAAGACTTAGATAACTAATGACTCTACTGGGAGATAAAGTGACCTATCTAACCACAAGACACCTCATTCCTAGATTTGCAAGCCTACATCCTTCATCTTCAATAGAAGTAACAACTTCATTCTATGGAGTGAAGTAACCTGTTAATGGGACTTGTGAAAATGTGCCAATTTTAATAAAAGTCTTTTATAAAAGTAATATTAATTTAAATGTCTATAGGGATTAGTGTAAAAGAATTTTATTTGAGGAGTATTTTATATCTTAGTCTATGGCAGGGTGAGGTAGTTCACACCTGTAATCCTAGCACTTTGGGAGGCTGAGGCAGGAGGATCACTTGAGGCTAAGAGTTCAAGATCAGCAACATCCTGTCTCTACAAAAAATAAAAGAAAAAAAAATTAAGCAGGTGTGGTGGTATGTGTCTGTAGTCCCAGATACTTGGGAGGCTGAGGCAGGAGGATTGCTTCAGCCCAGAAGTTTGAGGTTGCTGTGAGCTATGATGATACCACAATGCTCTAACCTAGGCAATAGAGCAAGACCCTATCTCAAAACAAACAAACAGACATACTTAGTCTAAAGCTATCATTAGCCAAGAGGACCATAAATGAGTGAGCTAGCCATATAGGAGACAGCATCAAGAAAAACAAACTTGTAAGTTTTGATAAAATGATACCCCTTTTCTACATAATAAAGATAAGCTTAATGCCATGGACTGGATATCCTTTTGGGAAGCTAAAGGATGTTTTAAACTAATCAATACAATAATTTTTTAACTGGGAAAATGAACAGACCCTACTCCATCACACCATTACACAATAAATCAATGGAGAACCATCACCGAGACCCTATAATAAGCCATAAAATAGGTAAACCGGGGAGAGTTATAAGAAGTGATTCCTTGGAGCTTTATGCTTCATAAAGGCACTTGAAATCTTTACCTGGGGCATAATTCAAGATCTTGTCTCACTCACCCAGAAGCTCAAGTACTCAAACTAAGCCTAAGTAACTCCAGATAACATTAAATTCAGTTTTATATGTAAATGTTTCCCCTAATAGTTCTTAACTCTCTGGTGATCCTCATTCTTGGGATGAAAATGCATTAGTCAGCTTGGACTGCCTTAACAAAACACCACAGGCTGGGTAGCTTGAAGAACAGAAATTTATTTCTCATAGTTTTATAGGCTGGCAAGTCCAAGATCAAGGTTTTGGCTAACTTGGCTCCTGGTAAGGAATCACTTCCCAGCAAACAGTGTCCTCACATGATTGCTTCTTTGTGCTCTCTGTCCTCATTAAAGACAATGAAGAAAAGAGAAAAGAAAAAACTCTAGAACTTTCTAAAGAAATTAACTGAAGGCATCTGGAAAAAGTTCTCAAGTTTCAAGACCCTGACAAAGAAGAAGATGAAGGAGGAGGGAAGGAAGGGAGGAAGAGGAGGAAGAGGGGAAGAACTTGTTGCCCTTGTTACTGCTACCAGGCACTGTCCTAAGCATTGTATGCACACTGCTCATTGACTCTCCAACACCCTTGTGAGGTATATGCTATTATCAGCCCTCCCATTTACAAACAGTGAATCTGAGGCAGAGAGAAGTTAAGCAGCTTGTTCAGAGTTACGGGGCTGGTAGGTGAAGGGTGTGGGAGGCTAGCTACAGAGCCTTGTTCCTAACTGCTTCACTCAAGTGCCTTTGTAGAAACTCCTCCACCTTAGCATCTAATAGAGGAGAGAAAAGTCCACAGAATATTATGCTAAAAGTTTCCTTATAGAGTTTTCACTGGTGCCTGAAATTCTATCATCAGTTTTATTCCTTTGGATTAAGGAATTGTCTCCTATTACTAAAATTAATACAAATGTTGATGAGGGGGGATAAAAAGAAGGAGGGAGGAAGGAGAAGGATTAGTCAACTCTCACCCAATGTGCACAACGTTAAGGGTATACAGCACACCCCCTGGGTGAAGGTCTCAACTACAACTCTGAACTTTACCTGAACAAAAGCAAACAATGTAACCTAATCATTTGTACTCCCATATTAATCTGAAATTTAAAAAAAAAGAAAAGAAAATTTAATACAAATGTGATCTAAAGGCACTGCCAATCATGAAACTTTATGGTACCTGTTCTACCTCCAGATTTGAAATCCCCTAAGGGAGCCTTGGCACCAGCCCTGTAGTGAAGTGCTGCAAGTCAAATCTATCAAGTGTAGAACATTTATATGTCTTAACACAATAATCAAGTAAATGAGATGAAAGCTATATTAATTAGTTTGGTGTAAGCATGTCAAATTGCATAAAAAAAACTCAACACATTGTACCCCACATATGCATAAATGAATTCATGATCTATGTGTATATGACTTAATAATAAAAAGAAAGAAAGAACAAGAACGGGGCCCAGTATGGCGTACGTGCCTGCAATTCCAGCCCTCTAAGAGGCTAAAGCAGGTGGATTGCTTGAGCTCAGTAGTTCCAGACCAGCCTGAGCAAGAGCCAGACCCCATCTCTAAAAACTAGCTAAGCATTGTGGCGGGTACCTATAGTCCAAGCTACTCAAGAGGCTGAGGCAATAAGATCTCTTTAGTTCAAGAGTTTGAGGCTGCTGTGAGCTATGATGCCAGGGAACTCTACTGAGGGTGACAAAGTGAGACTCTGTCAAAAAGAAAAAAAAGGGAGGAAGGAAGGAAGAAAAAGAGTACAGTCATCTTAAGTTAATGAAGAATAAAATTAAGTGGCTTATGCCTATAATCCCAGCACTCTGGGAGGCCGAAGCAGGTGGATTGCCCTGAGTTCAGGAGTTTGAGACCAGCCTGAGCCAGAGGGAAACCCCATCTCTAAAAATAACCGGGCATTGTGGCAGGTACCTGTAGTCCCAGCTACTTGGGAGGCTGAGGCAAGAGAATCACTTGAACTCAACAGTTGCTGTGAGCTGTGACGCCATAGCACTCTACCAAGGATGGCAAAGTAAGACTCTGTCTCAAAAAAAAAAAAAGAAAAGAAAACTAGAAAAAATATTGAAAATTAAATTTATCTTTCACTGCTTCAAATTGAGGATATGAAGAAAGAATATGAAATGAGGAAAGGTAATTTTCAAAAAAGAAAAGAAAAAACCTTGGGTACAGTTAGGTAGAGGCTTGTTTTTGTCCCCTCCAGTTCTACCATGTGAGCAAGCACATGCTGTGCCTGCCCTAAAGCACAGAGGAAGCCTGGGAGGGTCCCCTTGGAGTTAGCAAAGCCCTAGGCCAGGAAACTCTGCCCCTCCTCTGAGATTTTTCACTTAGCGCAATCCTCTCCTCCACTAGGCCCAGGCTGTGCAGCACAATGTGGAAGAAATTGTGTGAAGCTGAAGGAGACGATGACTAGAAAACTGAATAGATTAAAATATTAAAAATGTACTTACAATGAGCAGAATAAATAAATGATAGGGAAACTATTTTACTTAGTTTGGCATTAGGTGGTGTTGAGAGAGGAGGTGATGCAGGACAAGGCAGCCCTATGACCTGCCACCTTGGCCCTGGCGGTGCTGATCCTATGACAGATGGAGGAACCAGCTTGCTGGAAGGGCCAGACCCTGCAGGGGAGACACTAGCACCTTGCTGTCTCCTCCTTGTGCTCTTCTGGCTAGTCCATTTCATGGATGGTGCCTTGCTAGCTCAGCCTCCAGCACTTCTGACTGGCCAATGTCATGTCAGTTTCCAGGGCCTGAGTCTTCATTGGACAGCTGGCTATAACTGACGAAGACCCTTGCCCTAAGAAGTTCTGGCAAAATAACCTGCTGGGACTGTATAAACCCCTGAGCAGAGAGCTCAGACACAGACCTTGACTGGACCTCGGAGAGGGAGCGGGAGAGCTTGTTCCCCTCCTGGGTCCTCTCTGCCTGGAGGTTTAGTTTTTCTTGTAGTTGTAATTTTTGTTTCCTGTAAATAAATCCTGACTTAGGCTCAGCGCCTGTGGCTCAACGAGCTAAGGCGCCAGCCACGTACACCTGAGCTGGTGGGTTCGAATCCAGCCCGGGCCGCCAAACAACAATGATGGCTGCAACCAAAAAATGGCCGGGCATTGTGGTGCACACCTGTAGTCCCAGCTACTTGGGAGGCAGAGGCAGGAAACTTGCTTGACCCCAGGAATTGGAGGTTGCTGTGAGCTGTGCTGCCACAGCACTCTATCCAGGGTGACAGCTTGAGGCTCTGTCTCAAAAAAAAAAAAGAAACTGCATTCAGGGCAGCGCCTGTGGCTCAGCGAGTAGGGCGCCGACCCCTTATACCGAGGGCTGTGGGTTCAAACCCAGCCCCAGCCGAACTTAGCTGGGCGCTGTGGCGGGCGCCTGTAGTCCCAGCTACTTGGGAGGCTGAGGCAAGAGAATTGCTTAAGCCCAAGAGCTGGAGGTTGCTGTGAGCTGTGACTCCAC
>CAUYON010131034.1:0-16529 GCA_963573935.1 Arctocebus calabarensis | reverse complement strand
GGGTCTTGGGGTCTTGGTGTGTGCCACACCTTTTGGGGGCAAAACACGATTGTAAGAGGGTCTTTTCCTAACAAATGCAACCAGTGTAACATGGTTTCTTGTACCCTCAATGAATCCCCAACAATAAAAAAAAAAAAAACTTCCTAAAGTTACAACCAAGCAAACATTTTTCTCGTACACACAGATTGTCCCTGCCCTATGGTCCTTTAATAAATAATTAACCTTACAGCCATTTGCTTATAACTAAGAAAGGAATCCTGTCAGATAGCAACAAATTATTGCTGCAATGTAAGGAACAAAATAGAACACACTTTGTATTTTTAAAAGGAATATATATTTTAGATTTTTTCCCCCAAACAATTCAGACTTGTGGAGAGCATGTCTTAAATAAATTCCCACACACTCTGAGTTTTTCAGAACAAATTGTTGAATGTGGCTAAGCCACACAAACCCAAAAAGCAAAGACAGGATAGTAAAGAGAGCAAACCCAGGGCACTGACATTTATGGACAGTGTGACTCTCTTCAATGAAATGGCACAGTTACCAAGTCAGAGGACTTTTACTTTAATTACAAAGATTATTAGTTCTGTATCAATTAAAATTACCACTGGATATAAGACAGTTTTCAAATTAAGAGCATCCAAGAAACAAATAAAAAATAATTCTGAAGCAAGACTCTTTTAACTTGTTTCCATGTGCTCTCATGAGAGAAGTGAAATTAAACAGTTTAAAAAATTGGAGAAAAGTAGAATATAAGTATTATGTCTGAGAAATTATCCAAGTATTTTGTTCTTAAGATGTGGAAGGCAGGCAGGCTGAATCCCTCATGGACCTTCTAATTCAGGCTAAAGTGCCAGTCAGGAGAATGTCTACATGACTATCCCTGCGTGGGGATTCAGCAGTGCAGGTGGGCTAAGACCTTTATAATCTCAATTGGTAGTTTAAATTAGGCAAGTTAAGATAGCTCAAAGGAATGAAACTCATTTTCCTCCTTCTCTTCTCCTTGTGTACATTATCTGGCCACTTCAGATGTTCCATTATTCTGTATTCCTGTTTACCCAACTGTTGCCATTCACCCAAACTTCCTGGGGGCCTTGAGCTCCGTTTTCTTGTATCTTTAACTGCTGTGCATTCTTGCATGTTTACTCTGAAAAACAGGACCAGGGCTGCACTTTCTTGAGCCGCCAGCAGGCATGAAGGACCTTGTGTGACTCTCCAGGCTCTCAGCCTTGTATGCACTAAGTTTATGAAAGTTTCACTTTTTCCAGTGCCATCTCCCTCATTGGCTACTATCCCAGGGTGGGGTCCACGAGAACGGTGACATTAATTCAGTTCAGTTAATGCTTCTAGGCAGCACCATACTTGCTCCTCCCCCATGTATAGTGATTCCCAATACATCACTTAGTTTTACTTTCACAGATTGTTCTCAGATTTTAATTTTGACTTAATAGTTTTCTCTCAGGAATCTAAACTTCGCATTTAGATAAACAACAAAACTCAAAATAAAACCCAATCAACCCTGCTAAAAGTAATGCTCTCTCTTATCTCTGTCTCTTTCTAAGGTCATAATTTGCTTCTGTTGGCTCAGATAACCTTAGTGCCACAAAATCTCTACCCTTGCCACTATTCTGATAGAATTATGCACAATGCTTTTAAAATTCATTCAAATTTATGCTAAAAAGTAAAACAATAACAGTGAGCATTAATACCTCTGTTTACAATGGAGACTACTTTACAAAAGGAATCGTGGCAAGGTTCCCTTAAACACAGTGATATTATTGAATACACTAAAAATAAACTTTCATACTTTTCAGGAAAATAGCTATTTCCTAAAATTCATAATCTGTGAAATCACTACATTTCATGACACATAAAGTAAATTAGACACACAGATTTCTAATCTCAAACACACATGCTTAGTTCCGTGGGGTCTCATTTGTTTTTAAGGAAATCCAATATTTTGGAGTTACATTTTAAACATCATGAGATACTCTGAATATCACAATAAGGGAAGTAAAAGTAATGCTAATCCCTTATGAAAAAGAATTGGAAGAAAAGAAAGAATTCGATAAGGGAGGGCAAGAAAAGAAATAAACTCTTAAATAATGTTGGTATTATTTAAGAGTTTATTGGTAATAAATGGTAATATTCATTGAATATTGAATGTTGGTAATATTCAGTACTCCATGAATATTTTCAGGTTTCTGCATGGTCAGGGTTTTCTGAGAAAAGATTGCTGACAACTTGGGTTAAAGGATAACTGAATAGCAATCCTAAAAATAGCAACACTCCCCTTCCAGAGACATAAAGTCTTAACTCTTCATGAAGCCATGATTTACCTTCCAGAGTGGTGAAAGAGAGACCTTCTCTTTCTCTCTCCAGTGAGGAATTGTTTACACTCCAAAGTAAATGTTTCTCTACATCTTTGGAGGAGAGAATGCATGGACATGCCAGTCACCCTACATAAGCTCCAATTATTATAATTTTAGGGTGCTTCTGTAGTGCATGAATAGGGACATCGAGATTTCATCATACCATCCCCTGGGCTAGTGGGTCTAGGCCCACCTCATGGAACAAGGTTTCCCATGAGAAATAATCTTTTTGTTTTCTGATCCAGAATTCTGATCTAGAAATAAAAATGATTAATAGATATTAAATAACAATAATAACAGCAATAACAGATAAAAGGAGAATTTGTGGCTAAAGAAAGGAAATGTCAATTGGGAGAAGAAGGAAGAGCCCTCTTATATGGACCAAAATTTCTCAATCTTGGCATTATTGACATTTGGACCACATAATTCCTAATTTGGGGAGGACTATTCTATGCATCAGTAGCACACCTAGCCTCTTCCCACTAGTAGTCAGAAGCATCCCCTCCAGTTGTGACAACCAAAATATCTCCAGACATTGTCAAAATGTCCCCTGGGGTGCCACAACAACCCAGGGGTTGAGAATCACTGATATGAAGAGATTGAATATTATTAACTATGGCCTCAAATTCATAGTAAGCCTCAAATATGGCCTACTAAATGGTCCCAGTTCAAAACTGGCTTTCTCCCTTAACTTTAGCAGACATTTCCTCAGAATTAGTTTGGGCTGTTAAATTTAAGTCACCGTACCTCAAAGCAATACTTTAGGGAGTTATCCTTAAAATAGTAGCTCTCTTAGAATAGATTATATGATTTACTAGAGATAGAAGCCCAATTAGACAAGAGTAGTTCAATTTAAAAACCAAATACTGATATGTAAAGTAGTGTATCATCTTCAGAATTTCAAGGTTAAAAACGCATCTATTTCCCCATCACATCTGATCATACTTTTAATACTTAAACATTCCTACAGCATGCCTGGTGAGTGATGGTCTACTCAATACTTGAAAACATCCACTGATGGGACGCTCACTTCTCTTAAAGGTCCCTTTGATTTCTAAACAGTTTGGAATTTCATAATTTTCTTCTTTAAATTGAAAAAAAATCTCATTTTAGCTTCACACCATTGATCCAGCGGGTTATTAAAAACATACAGCAGTATCTCCAAGAATTAAAAGTAGATCTACCATTTGATCCCACCAGCATTCATCTAAGGGAAAAATATAGATGTTTTATTTAAAAGACACTCATTTATAGCAGCACAATTCGTAATTCCAAAAATGTGAAAACAACCCAAGTGCCCATCAATACATGAATACATGAATGGATTAATAAAATGTGGTATATATATATATATATATATATATATATATATACACCATGGAGTTCTATTCAGCAATTTAAAAAATGGTGATCTAGTATGTTTTGTAACAGGATGCAAGAATGGAAAAACAAACACCACATGAACTCAGTACTAAAATTAGAATTAATAAATTAATACTTTCGCACACATATAAAAGTAAAACTCCATGGAAATTTAGTAGGGGGTGGAGAAAGAAGAAGTAGAGTAAACTCACACCTAAAAGGTGCAATGCACACATTCTGGGTGAAGGGCACACTAATAACATCACCTTCAAATGTAAAAATGCAAATTATGTAACCAAAATGTATATATCCTTGTAATACTCTGAAATAAAAAATAAATTAAAAAAAATAGAAAAGATAAATGTAAAATTCAAGCAAAGAAATATTTATTATGTGAGTACTATATATAAGATACTATACTAGGCTCCAGGATTAGATAATTTAAAAAGGTATAATCTGTGCTGTCAAGAACCTGAAAATTCGAAAGGTAAATGGACATTTATAGAGATATCTAAAATAAGAAGTCAAGTGTGTCAATTGAGAATAAATACGTGTATGAAATGAAACAAAAATCTAAACTCCTTTCCACATGATGGGACATATTATATTTGTATTCAATAATATATTTGTCCAACATATACACTTTTCTGAATTAAATACCTATAATTCCTTCCAACAACATTTGTAGGGCAGAATTTTGAGTCCTTCCAACCTCCTTGTCATTCTCTACAATGATTACAATGTGTTCAAACAGCATTTCTAATCTGGCTTCCAACATTGAACATGATGCTCTAAGTATCTGAAGATTAGTTTCACTACAGGTAGCAGGATTATCACACCCTGTCCTAGACATCTAACTTCTTGGAAGATATCCTGATATGGTTATGGTTGGTAATAAAGCCCATACAGACAGGCTCTAGAGGTCTACTTGATGTTAGTGGTATAACTCTGAAGAATAATAAAGAAGATAGAGATTCTGTTTTGCTTTTGTCTTTTATAACAAGGAGAATTATCTACTGAAAGAGGATTTTAGAAGAGAAAATGGCATCATCCCTTTTTTCAGACAAACCACATTAACTTATTGAATTTGTTCTCAATTATAACTCCCAAATTTCCCCTCATATATGACATTGCCAAATTCTGTTTCTATCTTCATCTGTGATATTCGTATTTATATTGAAGTTTGGGATCTTACTTTTAACTTTATACCAGTGAATCTCCATAACAATATTTTCTAGACCTTTATTTAAGATTAATATTTAAGATTAAACTCCTAATTCTGAAGTTATGAACTCTTCACCCTTGTGCTTTTAGAGCAACACAGCACTCTCCCTATCCGTCAACAGCTCTTCCTGCTGTTGTTTACATTTTCACACATATCCAGCCTCATTAACAACCTTCCCCTACACTGTATCTTCCACTGAGATGAATGAGCCATGTCAACAGGGGTGAATGTGCCATCAATGGACTTAATCAAACAGGTTAGATCACCTATTACTAAGAATTCTCCTTCAGAAAATAATTTTCCTTGTTAGAAACAACAGAAGCAATAATATCTACTTAACTTATTATTAATCAGAATTATACTGTTGACATCAAGCCAATCTATCTTTCTCAGTTCCTTCTACTGTTAGTATAAGAAATTCAAGTCTCTTGATGTTCTCATTTTTTCTGAGTCTCAGTCTCTGTTGGCCCAAGATGTTTGAAGAGACATGACTGTGAATGAACTCTGACCTTGGAATGCTGCCCAAAATAAAGTAGAAGTTGTTCAGGAAACTAGATAGGATGCTCCAGTATTGCATAGATACTGCTGGTGAGTTGGCCTTGCCTCCACCTAGTGTAATATATAAACCTAATTCTTTTGCACTACTTTACCAGGAATTCTTTACAAGTCTTAAGGCAAGGTCTCAGAATTAAAAGTTTTGTCAGTAAGAAAAATCAAAACATCCCAGAATCTTTGAAACTTGTATCAGGATTATGGCTTTCTCTGTACCCCCTCGATCCTCAGACACACACAAATATCACACATTTATCACAAAACTGCACTAACTCTAAATGCAGTAACCGGGTACTTTCTATTTATCTCTTTTCTGTACTTAAGGTTCACCCATAGTGTGAGACTTTTCCTGAACAAAACTGTCATTCTTACTAATCTGATGCCTTTCTTTATGTTAATCCCTTAATATTCTGTCACGTCTCTCCAATATGCTGTAAGTCATAGAAATGACAATGGTCTCAAGTCTTCCATATTTGCCCCTGAACAACTAAAGGGAATAGGTAAGTTATACTTAAGTTTGCTGAACTGAGCTCTCTGCCCAAAGCTATGCCTAGAATATATGTCTGAAAGATAAAGTTATTTTATGCATCAGTATTTTTGGTTTGTATTAATAATCCGTCAACTTTAACAAACAGCTACTTCCCCTTATTCATTTCTGTTTCATTTGCTATCCCTGATAGCCTTGTAATTAGGTTGCTTGCTTGTCAAGTGCCAGTTTGTTATGCTTGTTCCCCTTCATGGCTTCAAAAATAATCAAGGCAGGTGTTGTATAAATTGCATAGGAGGACACACTGTCATGATCAATCGCTAATTAATTTCAGATTCTTTCTGCTCCTGTGATATGGGTGCACTCTCTTAAATAAAAAACAATAAACAATCATTACACATTTTGTATTTGTTAAAGCCCTTCATAAATGATAGCAGAGAGAAGATTAATTTCATAGCAAGTGTTTTCATCCAAGTGCTAGCAAAGTGCTAGTTTTGTTGTCTGGAAACTATTATTGATTTTATTTTTTATTGAAAGTTATCAGTAATTGTTTCTAGGCAACCTATAAATGTATGGGAAGAAAAAAATTCTACCTTAGATCAAACTCTCATATACTATAAAAGTTGCAAAATTTTTACGAAGCGTCAATAAGTTCAAAGGGCACTTCTTTATAATTTTAATTTTAAAAAGTCATTCAAACACTATTGAGTTCTTCCTATGTACCAGGTTCTTAACATGTATTTTGCCCTTGAACCTTTATATCAACTAAATAGTATTGGTACCACCATGATATAGAGGAGAAGTCTGTTCTATCAGATAGGCCATTAGTCACATACCAGGGTTGAGCTCTGCAAAATCATACAGGCTTTGGCTAAGCAGTAGCTGTATTGGGGGATAGTGGGGTGAGAGCAAAGCCCGGTCTGCTGAACACAGTAGTCAGGTTGGCTCAGAGAAGACTCACCACTCAACAGTTCTTGCCAAAAAAGGGAAAGAATATGGGGATAAGGTAACCTAGGTAACCAATAGACAGTAGGAAAAGACAATAATCCACAATCAATAGAAAAAGGCAATAATTCCTGGAGACGCAGAGAGGCCAATGAAAGACTGACACCAATTTCAAACTGAGAGGGAGAGGGTATTTATACCCCTGCAGGCCTTTGGGTCTCCTTCTCTCCATCATGAGAGGGACCCACTTCTAACTCTCCTTGAAAATGCTCACAACTCTTCCTTTGTTCTTGAATAAAACGTCTCTGTTACCCTGAGACTCCTGCAGGTTACTTTGCCCTCTCTTCACGCTGTCTGTGCCGCTCCAGTTTTATTCTCTGTTTCCATTCATTTTTGCTTCCAATTCCTGCCTCAGTGAAACTTTCTAGCTCAGCCGAGTAATTGTACCAGGTCAACTGGGTTTAGGGAACCAGGAGCCCAGATCCGACCTCCAGTGGTGACCAAGGCGAGTGAGCCGCACTTGGCTTCGCGGTGGCTTCCTGGGGGCACTGGCCGAGATCTGCAGGCCAGGAGGGCAGAATCCTGAGCTGAACCCTCCTGTGACTCAATGGCATCGTCTTTAGCAACGTACTCATGCTACAGCAGTAAATCAGGGCAAATAGTCAGACTGTGTTTCGGGTGCAGTCTGGTTTCGGGTGCCAGAAGTTTACAGAAGCCGCCCGGAGAGCCAGTTCTCAGGCCCTGGAAACTGCGAGGCCCACGAGAGAGCTCAGCCTCTCCTACCACAGAAAGAAACACAGCCCCCAGAGTCACTGCTGCCTCTGACAGATGCGGAGCTCGGGGTGGCAGGAAGCGCGGCCCAGGGGACCCACAGTGAACACCCTGCAGTTACATTTCAGTTGCTGTGTTCAGTGAGCCACCGAAAGTAGTCTCAGAGGGATGAAATTACTGCCACAGCATCAGAGGAGTCGCGGTGGCTGAAGCTCTCGCTCCACCCGAGCCCAGATGCGGCAGCTGCGGCAGCACTGTGGGGATGGCAAAATGGCAGTGACAGGTGCCGACAGCTGGCGGGCACCTGCTCAGCTCGGGTCCCCACGAGGCGACCACTGAGGAGATTTGGAGAGCGCCTCGCACCGAGCCGCAGTGCATGTGACAGTGCCCACCCCGCCTGCTAGCTCCCTGGCCTGGCAGCAGTGATGGGAGCTGGCTGCAGTGAACCCTCACCCATCCCCACCTACCCACCCCCAGCAGACCTGGCATCAGGGGCTCCGACGCAGAATGGTGCCTGCTGGACCCCCACGCTGCTGGGATGTCAGTGTCTGCTGGGCGAGTGCGGAGCCCCCGGGGTCTGTCCCCTAACCCCTTCCTATATGCGAGGCTTCTCCCAAGCACCTTCCCATCTTGCCAAGGGATCGCCCACCTCCCCACAGAAGCTCCCGTTGCTTCTCTGACAATTCAAAATGCTGCAGACGCTCCATCCAAGGGAGGACCGCTACCTACAACCTTGATCCTCCAGCAAGAGCGGCAAGTCCAGGTGATTCTAGTCCTCCGACTTGCCCCTCCGCCCTTTAAACCCGACTTATATTGTCAAAGAGTCACTCTACCTTCTGTGTGGGAACAAAACTAGATGCAGGGCAACCAGTTTGAAGGCCAAGTTCATTGCCGAGTGAGAGATTTGGTACAGCTTTTCAGATATAATCCAAATGTTTACATTTCCATAGGCCATAGTTATCCTGAGGGTCAGAAGGCTTCTGAAATGTGATTGATGTGCATTGATTAAGAAGAGAAGTGAGATTAAAATGCAAGCTCGCCAGCAATGAAATGGACTGAATGTTTTTGTATCTCCCAAATTTATAGGTTAAAACCCTAACCCTTAATGAACTGGGGCTTTCTGGAGGTGATTAGGTCATGGAGTGTAGCCCTTATGAATGAGATGAATAAAAGAGGAGGAGACATGGGGTCTCGGCTTCTCTTTCTTTCTCCCTCCCTCTCTCTCTCAATCCTGTGAGGTTACAATGAGAAAACAACTACCTACAAACCTGGAAGAGGGCCCTCACCAAAGCCATTATGTTAGTACCCTGAACTCAAGCTTTCCAGACTTTAGAACTCTGAGAAGTAAGTTTCTGTTGTTCAGGCCACCAGCCTGTGGTGCTCTGTTACAGAAGCCTGGACTAGGACAGCTACTTTGGTTTTATGAGCATTTATCCAGATCTAACTTGTGAGCTTTATTAACTCCACTTTATATTTTCATAAAATGCAATAAAGTGTTTCCTCCTGTTCTTGCAAAGACTTTAATTATAAAATATTTTTTAAGTTCTAAGCATCATTTACATGGATGCTAAGATAAAGCATCACTTACATGTATTAAGGAGAAAAGAGAAATGAGAACCATTTAAATATTTAACATAACAATTATATTTTGGCATTAAAAGCAAACATAAATATTAAAACATATGGAATAAGCAAGCATATATTACAGAATAATCTAATAAAAATCAATGTATTTCAAAAACTAGCGTCTTTCATTAATTTCTTGCTATTTGTTTTCAAGGGAAGTGTATCAACTTAAAAGAAAAATAGAAAAAAATTACCCAGCAGTATAAACAAGCACCCTTATAGAAAATTAGAATGTGTTTGTGTGTGTCTGTGTACCTAGGATGAAGGAGCTATTAAAACTGCAGCTGGCTTAACTAAAACTTAATCCTGCCCTGTCTGAAATTCCAATTTTCCCTGAGAGATTCTGAATTGCAATTTAATAAAACAATTGATTCTAAAGAGGGCTATAATAATATACTTTTATTGCTATAGTAATGTTCTTCAAGTTTGTACACTTATTGTCTATCTTAAGATATTTGAAAATGATTTCAATACTTTAAATAAGTTTAAGGAAGTAGCAAAGATTTTTTTCTTTTCTTTTTTTTTTTTTTTTGAGACAGAGTCTCACTGCATCACCCTAGGTAGAATGCCAAGGCATCATAGCTCACAATAATCTTAAACTCTTGGCCTTGAGCAATTCTCTTGCCTCAGACTCCCAAGTAGCTGGGACTATAGGCATGCACAACCATGCCCAGGTAGTTTTCTTTCTATTTTTAGTAGAGACAAGGTCTCACTCTTGCTCAGGCTCACTCATGAGCTCAAGCAATCCACCGACCTGTGCCTCCCAGAGTGCTAAGATTACAGGCATGAACCACCACACCTGGCTGCAAAGATTATTTTTAATGTTCTGTTCATGGAACATGGCTTCAGAGTTGTAGAGAAATCAAATCCTTGTAGGCTTTGTCTTCTATTCTCTTATTTTGGAGAATAACCTGTACTGAGAAAGAAATGCCTGCCCCTTCACTGGGGAGTGCAGAGTCCAGCTCATCTTATTAAATAAAATTTGAACAGCACTCAAAGGGCCTGGGATGTCTTCTGTTAAACATTTCACCAGACTTTGTGATCATTTTGTATAATCTTTGGAGATGAAACTTGAATTTAATCTCCCCCTCCCTCTGCCCTGAACAGAGCCTCCTCCTCACCCATGGACAGGGGCAGAGCTCACCATCAGACAACGGGGCTCAACTACCCTGAAGCGGGGAAAGTGGAATTCAGGCTATTTTCATACAAAGTAATCTTAATATCTTCAGCTGTAACCAAGGCATGAAATTAAACTACATTAGAAGGTCTTGAGTAACTTGATTTAATAAATAATATTTCTATTAACAAATATTGAAAAAAGCATAATTTAAAAATCCTCAAAAACCAAAGGAAGTTGTTTGAATGCCTAAAGCAATTTAAATATACCCAGGACAACCTTTTTCTATACTATGAATTTAGAATGTTTGTATTTTGATCATTTATAGTGTGAAGAGGTGATAGAGTCCTGCTTTGGGTGTCATATGGCTCACCAAGTTATTTAACAATCCAGGCCTCGGTGTTTACCTCTGAAAATCAGAAATAGTAATGCCCAATTTATTTTATTTTGGTAACATTTAAGTACAATAAGGTTAAACAGAGCATAATTCTTAGTGTTATCACTGAGAGTAAACATGTCCAGTCTCTGAAAAAACATAAACCCGCAGAACTATAATCTGAATCAGAGAAGCATTTTCTTGAGTGAAAAGCTCCTAGTGAAGGGCTGATGTCATGTTTGCATAAAAGTGACAAAAGTATGCTCTGTCTGTGCCATAAATGAATGCAACAAACTTGCTGAGGGGAGAGCCAATGGAGAGGCAGAAAAGAAAATTAAGTGAAGCAGATCTAAGGAATAAGAAAAGAAGAGAACTGGAGCTGAGATGAATCCCAAACAGTAGAAGCAGTTCCCACAGCAAGAACTCAGAGACTTGAGGAAAGAGAAACAGGAGAAAATACCAGCTACCAAAACAAAGCAACATTTTAACGTATATAAAGACCTGATACAGATCAATATTAAGAATTTCACATTCTTATGGAATGTGCCAAAGATGGGAATTGACAGATTAAAGGAAAAGAAATATAAATGGGGACTAAATATATGAATAATTGTTTTGTCTTTATAGGAGTAAATTAACTGAAGTGTCATTTTTTGCTCATCTGAGTAGCCAGTCTCTTGAAGTGGTGAATGAAGCTTGATGCTTACTGGTGAGGAACCAGTATAAGCTGTGCTCTCACCAACTGCTGATGTGACAGTAAATATATATATATATATATATATACCCACTTTGGACAGGAATTTGGAAATATCTATGAGAGCTGTCAAAAGAGCTTGTATTCTCTAAGTAATTCAACTTCTAAGAACATAATAAGATACAAATATTATATGTAAGGATGCTATTTTCAATGTTGATGTATAATACATAGAAATGGAAAATTCTGTAAATATGTAAATAACAGATTGAAAAGAAAAATGCTAAGTAAGCAATTATCATCTACACAGTGGACTATTAGAAAGCCAGTAAGTGCATTCCAATGAATCTTTTGGAAATGATCGTTGCTTTCTTTTCCTTTTTTTTTCTTCTTCTTCCATTTTTTCTTGACAATAGAATGACATTTCTGATTTGCTAAAAGAAAATACAACTGACTCCTTTTTTTCCAGATTAACATGAAGGTACACACAATTAGGTTGCATTGTTTGCACTGATAAACAGTTTACCTATTTGCAGTGGAGTCCTTCACCCAGGTCAGTGCCATATAGCCCTACATGTATGAAAATGCAGCCAAGGAATAATACACAGATGTAGCTCAGGAAACTGTAGAATCTTGAACAGATACCATGCAGCCTTGTCACAACTTTGTTAGGAAAACACTATATCCACTTAGGCTTAGACCAAGAAGATAGGGAGCGGGGAAGGAGAAGACAGGTTTAGGAAAGAGGATCCTTGTGAGGAGAAAGCACTCTTTGGTTAGAGTTGTCATTTAAACATCTACTAGATCAATATATTGGGTTTATTTAAATCTTACACTGGAATGTTTTTCTTAAACTATATTGAGAAACAATGTAACCCTTGGGTTCAGAAAATGAACTTTGAATTTATATGGTCCTTGGATACAGGTCTATTCAATTTTCTCATAGTTGATGACTTGAGGGGTTTGCTTAACCCTTCCAAGCCCGTGATGGCTAATTTTATATGTCAACTTGACTGGGCTGTGGAATGCCCAAATAACTGATAAAACATTATTTCCAGGTGTGTCTGTGAAGGTGTTTCAGGAAAAGATTAGCATTTGAATGAGCAGGCTAAGTAAAGAAGATAACACTCTCACCCACGTGGGCAAGCATCACCCAGTCCTCTGAGGGTCTGAACAGAACCCAGAAAAGGGAAGGGCAGAATCATTCTTGCTTTCCTTGGGCTTGGACACTCATCTTCTCCTGCCCTTGGACATCAGTACCACTGATTCCTGGGCCTTCAGACTTGGACAGAATTCTCAACTTAAAGACAACAGGTCATGGGATTTTTCTTACTCCATGATCGCATGAGCCAACTTTCATAATAAATATCCTCTGAGAAATAAATAAATATCTTTTTTTTTTTTCAGACAGAGCCTCAAGCTGTCACCCTGGATAGAGTACTGTGGTATCACAGCTCACAGCAACCTCCGATTCCTGGGCTCAAGCGAGTCTCCTGCCTCCGCCTCCCAAGTAGCTGGGATTACAAGCGCACGCCACAACGCCCAACCGTTTTTTGGTTGCAGCCGTCATTGTTGTTTGGCGGGTCCGGGCTGGATTTGAACCCGCCAGCTCAGGTGTACGTGGCTGGCGCCTTAGCCTGTTGAGCCACAGGCGCCGAGCCATAAATAAATATCTTACATGAGTTCTTTTTCTTTGAAGAACTCTGACAAATACGAAGCCTTCATTTTCAGCTGGAAAAGAAGGACCACCACACCTGACTAATAATGTTAGGATGCAGCTTGGACTAAAGTCATATCTCATATCAAATCCTTGGCCTAGTACTCCAAAGATGGCAGGGACTGCTAGTACAGTTTCATGGTATTCATTACTGCCTAAGGCTCCAAAATGTCCTTTGATTCATCTACTCGATACACAATTCTTAAAGCCCATCTTTTTCAGCCCATCTTTTGTGTGTTCCTCTCCATGGAGGTAAAGGTAAATGGCCAACAATCTTGTTTGTGGAATTAGCTCTACCTGATGGTGTGCCAGACCCTAAACCTAGCAAAGGATGTGAACAGAACCTTAAAGCCCTAAGTACTGAGGAATAGCTAATTAATTAAAATAAAATATAAAAGGTGCCACTAAAGAAGTATGTAAAAATGGCTTTAGAAGTGTAGAGCAAGAAATGAATAATTACCTTGGCAGTAAACAAAACCACCAAAAATTTATTTCTTTAACTGAAATATTCACTACAATACACTTTTACATTCCTCCCAGGGACTAAATGTAGCATAATCCCACTTTTTGAAAAATAAAAAAAATACAGTTAAGATGAGATAATGGGCCGCAATGGCTTTGTGAGTTGTATATCATATCCACAAATAAGGAAACATCTGACACTGAGGGACTGTAAGCAACCCAAACAAATTTCCATTCAAATTGCCAAAATCTATATAAATGGAGAAGTCAGCAAAAAGGAGAAAGAGCATGCCCAGATCGGACAAGCATCTGATGTGCTATTGTTGCTATGGGGTCTAATATGAAATTTCATCTGTGTCATTCAGTAGGTTCTACTGTAATTATCTAGACAGTTGCTGGGGAGGGAAGCAGGCAGATAGCAGAGTGCTCCATTCTGTTACTACAATTTCTTTGCCATACCTAGGGCCCTACTTTTGAGCAGGGATGTTGGAAAGAAAAGTGATAAGAGTTAGCAATAAAAGTATTAATGAAAGATATCTTCTAACAAAAAATCAAAAGAAAAACTTTCCAGTCACAAGTGATTAATTTAAGTATCTTCTTGACCAAATGTCTTTTTTTTTTTTTTTAATGAGGCAGAGTCTCACTCTGTCGCCCAGGCTAGAGTGCCATGGCATCATCATAGCTCACAGCAACTTCAAACACTTGGGCTCAAGCAATCCTCCTACCTCAGCCTCCTGAGTAGCTGGGACTACAGATACATGCCACCATGACCAAATAATTTTTTTTTCTATTTTTAGAGACAGGGGTCTCACTCTTGCTCAGGTTGGTCTCGAACTTCTGAGCGCAAGCAATCCACCTGTCTTAGCCTCCCAGAGTGCCGGGATTACAGGCGTGAGATACCACTCCCATCTAACCAAATGGCTTTTGCAAGCTTAAAAACCTTGGGCTTAATTCTTGTAAGTACAAGACTCCCTCCTCCCCTCACCCCAATCCCTCATTCCCTACCCCCTACCTTGTGTTAGATCATCTACTGCCTTCATATTAGAATTGACTACATAGGATTCTTGCTTTTCCATTCTTGTGATGCTTTACTGAGAATAATGTGTTCCACCTCAATCCAGGTTAACATAAAAGATATAAAATCATCATTTCTTTTAATGGCTGAATAGTATTCCATGGTATACTTGTTAATCCATTCCTGGGTTGGTGGGCATTTAGGGTTTTTTGACATTTTGGCAATTATAAATTGAACTGTGATAAACAGTCTGGTACAAACGTCCTTATTATAAAATGAGTTTTTTTCTTCTGGATAGATACCTAGTAATGGAATTGCAGGATCAAATGGGAGGTCTAATTTGAGTTCTTGAGGAGAATCCATACTTCCTTCCAAAAAGGCTGTATTAGTTTGCAGTCCCACCAGCAGTATAAAAGTGTTCCCTTCTCTCCACATCCACACCAGCATCTGCAGCTTTGAGACTTTGTGATGTGGGCTATTCTCACTGGGGTTAAGTGATATCTAAGTGTGGTTTTGAATTGCATTTCTCTGATGATCAGAGATAATGAGCATCTTTCCAAATGTTTGTTAGCCATTCATCTGTCTTCTCCAAAGAAGGTTCTGTTCATGTCTCTTGCCCAGAGGTAAATGGGATTGTTTACTCTTTTTTCTATTGATTAATTTGAGTTCTCTGTAGATTCTAGTTACCAACCCTTTGTCAGAGTCATACCCTGAAAATATCTTTTCCCATTTGAAGGTTGTCTTTTTGTTTTACTTGTGTCCTTAGCTGTGCAGGAATTTTTCAGCTTAATTAAGTTACATTTGTTAATTTTTGTTGTTGCAATAGCCACTAAAGTCTTTGTCATAAAATCTTTCCCCAGTCCATCATCAAGAGTTTTCCCCACACTTTCTTCTAAGATTTTTATCATTTTGTGTCTTAGATTTTAGTCTCTTATCCATCTTGAGTAAATTTTTTGTAAGTGGTGAAAGGTATGGGTTGAGTTTTGGTCTTTTACATGTGGTTATCCAGTTCTCCCAGCACCATTTGTTGAATGTGGATTCTTTTCCCCAGTGTATGCTTTTGTTCACTTTATCAAAGATTAGATGCAAGTAGAGACTGGTTTCATTTCTTGGTTTTCCATTCTGTTCCATATGTCTATGTCTCAGCCAATACCATGCTGCTTTGATCACTGTGGACATGTAACATACCCTGAAGTCTGGTAGGGTGATGCCTCCAGAATAGACTAAGAATAGACTTAGCTATATTGGGTTTTCTCTGATTTCATACAAAACGAAGTACTATTTTTTCCAGTTCTTCAAAATATGATGTTAGTGTTTTAATGAGCACTTCATTGAATCTGTAGATTTCTTTGGGTAGAATAGACATTTTGACAATGTTGATTCTTCCCAGCCAAGAGTATAATATGTTCCTCCATTTGTTAGTATCTTCTGCAGTTTCTTTTCTTAGGGTTTCATAGTTCTCTTAAAAAAGGCCTTTCACCTCTTTTGTTAGGTATGTTCCTAAGTAGTTCATTTTCTATGAAGATACTATGAAGAGAATAATTGCATCTTGTTTGCCTCTCAACTTGGCTGTTATTGGCGTATACAAAGGCTACTGATTTGTGGACATTGATTTTATAGCCTAAGACATTATTGTATTTCCCGATGACTTCCAGGAGTTTTGTGGATGAGTCTCTGGGGTTTTCTAAGTATAAGATCATATCATCAACAAAGAACAAATGTTTGACCTTCTCTGGTGCCATTTGAAAGCACTTAATATTCTTCCCTTGCTTGATTGCATTGGCTAGAACTTCCTGAATCGTAGTGGT
>CAUYON010131032.1:0-18533 GCA_963573935.1 Arctocebus calabarensis | reverse complement strand
ATTTTAGTATTAAAACTATTCATCCCGGCTCAGCGCCTGTGGCTCGACGGGCTAAGGCGCCAGCCACGTACACCTAAGCCGGCGGGTTCGAATCCAGCCCAGGCCGCCAAACAACAATGACGGCTGCAACCAAAAACTGGCCGAGCGTTGTAGTGGGCACCTGTAGTCCCAGCTACTTGGGAGGCAGAGACAAGAGACTCGCTTGAGCCCAGGAATTGGAGGTTGCTGTGAGCTGTGATGCCACAGCACTCTACCCAGGGCGACAGCTTGAAACTCTGTCTAAAAAAAAAAAAAAAAACTATTTATCACTATTATTTTTAAATTAGCAACTTTTTAACAACAAAATTTTTATCTGCAGTATAAATCTATTATCTTTTCATATAGTTCATTTAAGAAAAAAACTGTTCAAAACCACTTTGAGATGTCACCTAACCCCAATGAGAACAGCCCACATCACAAAGTCCCAAAGCTGCAGCTGCTGGTGTGGGTATGGAGAAAAGGGAACACTTACACAGTTGGTGGGATTACAAACTAAGACAGCCTTTTTGGAAAGAAGTATGGCGGATCTTCAAACAACTGAAATCAGACCATCTATTTGATCCTGTAATCCCATTACTAGATATGTACCCAGAAGAAAAAAAATCATTTTACCACAAGGACATCTGCACTCAAATGTTTACACAAGCTCAATTTACCACAACAAACATGTGGAAACAACCCAAGTGCCCATCAACCATGGATAGATTAATAAACTGTGGTATATATATACCATGGAACACTATTCAGCCATTAAGAAGATAGAAACTTTATATCTTTTGTATTTACCTAGATGGAATTCAAGAACATTCTCCCTATCAAGAATGGAAAAACAAGCATCCCATGTACTCAATACAAATTTGTAACTAATAGATGAACAACTACTAGCCCATATGAAAGGAAAAACACAAATAAATTCAAGAAGAGGGGAAGGGGGAAAGAGCTCAGTAAGCCCCCACCTAATGGACACAATAGAGGGGTAAATGGCACACCTCCTGGTGAAGGACTCAAATAAAACTGGGACCTTTCCTAACAAATGCAAACAATGTAACCTAATTGTACAGACCCATATATTAATCTGAAGTAAAAAAAATTTTTTTTAATTCTTTACAATTTTATTGTTTCTAGCTATAAATATTTATCAACCTTCATTTATAAAAAAATTTGTCTAGGCCAACCATTTAAATGCTTTGTTTACTTGTATTCTTTATACATTTATTAATGGAACAACAACAAAAAAAACATTCATTTCTATTGTTAATCAAAGGTATCTTGAAAGCAAAAATGACAAGCATTTCCAAATTTAACTCCACTATCCTTTATTTTGCAAGACATCATTCATATTATACTTTGTTACTCAGAAATACAAATGATACATACATTGTATCACTGTGTAGGACTCCAGCAGAGTTTCTAATACACTGTATTTGAGGCGCCTATGGGACATCCATGTGGATGAGCATGTAGGTAGGAGACCCAGAGATGCTGATTTAGAACTCATTAAAATACCACGTAGTGTTTAGGAAGGTCCCGGGCAAGTGTGCAGCACAGGGCAATGAGGACAGGACAGAATGCTGCACCTGATTAAAAGTGCACCAAGCAAAGAGTTCTGCCTCAAAGAAATACATTATGTATCAAAAACCAATTTAGTTAGCTTAGGATTATTAAAAATACTTCATAAAACTAATGCAACTTAAATTAGCAACTTTTTAACAACAGAATTTTTATCTGTAGTATTAATCTCTAATGTACTGCATTATTGATATGGCTAAAGAGGGTTTACATAAATTTATAATTTGAACGTAATAGTGAATAGTGAAAAAAAAGTATCAATTTGCTAATATAACTTACTCATGTTTTCCTAATTCATGCTCTGAAAATCCTAAGTGGAACAAAGGATTAACTGAGAGTAGCTGGGATGACTTTAATAACCCCAAAAGCCTGGCTGCACATATTAAGTCCAAATTCATGCCACATTTATCAGGGGACAAACCACAAGAAAATTATGAGATGAAGCTTTTCAGCCCAGACCTTTATGCCAGCAATTAAAAGGACCTAAAATGAGGAAAAATACCACAATCTCATTTTTCTGTATAGATATATCATTTTCAAAGTAAGAAAAACTAATTTTTATAGGTTAAATATAAATCTTGTTACACCTACCTTAGAGCCTATGAAACAGTATAGTACACAATTTTTTGAAATTTTGTGTTTACATACAATCATGGTTTAAATATTTGCACCTGTGGCACGTGTATGGAAAAGCATGCAAACAGACAAATTTCAGTCTAGCTAGCTACTGTGCAGAAACAAAAGACCAATCAGCCCATCTCAGCACTAGCTGTATTTTTCAAGTAAGGCACTTGAGAGTGTTTTCTAGCAACTGAAGATCAGATAGGCCTCTATGAAATCGTAAGAGACCTATCAATAAAGGGAGATCTGACAAGAACCTTACGGTGTGGGGGAAAAAATCTATAGACTTAGAAAGTATTTTCTCTGAGCATTTTATATTTTGTCTTTATCCACTCTGATGGGACTAAGAAAATGATTAATAACATCCAAAAGGCTATTATTATTGATGGACTGTTCATTTGTTCAGTATTCTGTTAATACTAAATCCCCCTGCAATTAACAAAAAGTCAAATGCAAACAGAGCTTCTGAAAAGGAAAATGGATCTAAAGTACAGAAATTCGATGTACAGAATGTTTTATGTGGAAAGTTCTAATTACATGACTATAAAACCAGGTCATAACCTAATGGAACACCTGATCTCCCAAGTGGCTTTAAAGCAAATGATATAATTTTTGTAGTACAATTAAAGCAAATCTCTAGAGTACTTTTTCCGGTAGCCAATCACCAAATCAGAAGAACATCGAATAATTTTTTTAAAGAACTTCATAATAGGCTCGGCGCCTGTGGCTCAACGGGCTAAGGCGCCAGCCACATACGCCTGAGCTGGAGGGTTCGAATCCACCGCAAACCCGCCAAACAATGATGGCTGCAACCAAAAAATGGCCAGGCGTTGTGGCGGGCGCCTGTAGTCCCAGCTACCTGGGAGGCAGAGGCAGGAGACTCGCTTGAGCCCAGGAACTGGAGGTTGCTGTGAGCTGTGATGCCCCAGCACTCAATCCAGGGTGACAGCTTGAGGCTCTGCCTCAAAAAAAAGAACTTCATAATAAAACTGAAAGCAATATTGTTCATTTGACAGATACAAACAACTGAATTGCCATAATACACAACTAAAAATGACTTCTTAGAATATACATAAAATGTGAATTTTTAATAAAGTCCTTGCAATTCTTCTTTGTGTGTGTGTGTGTGTGTGTGTAGCCTCTAGGAAACAGGCCTTCAGCACGATCTGCTGTCCTTGCAATTCTTATGTTCTCCCATACTTGTATAGTTCAAATTCAAACCACTAGTATTGTGTGAGCTCTCAAATAAGAAAGCATAAACAGATGCATGATCTTTACCTTTAAGTGTGAGATGGTCATGAGAGCAATGATGTGCTAGAATATCAAATAATGTTAGCAATCTGAAGGGGCTTATATGCAACAGAGCTTCTAATTCGAGGTTCTCAAATTTCTGTGTACACTCAGAATCACTTGAGTCCTTGCTAACACACAGTTCTGGGGCCAGTGCCATCGTCTCTGATTCAACATGGCCAGAATGGCACCACAATTGGGGAAAACATTTTATCCAATTATTTTCCAGGTAAGGGATTTACAGAGATTGTCATAATCTTCATAACAACATTATAAGGAAGAACACCAGAGAATACAGATGGTAAATATTAGAACAGAGATTCTAATCCATACTGTTGCCATCACACCATCCTTACACCTGCCAAGGTACTCACCAGACAGTGCTCACTGACCAAGGGAAGGCTACCATTCTGAGTGCCATGAAAGATTATCACAAAGCAAGTACTAGACTTGAGGCCTAGAAGAATGGATTCGGCTTAAATAAGGGCAGCCGGAAGGCAAGAAGTTATTTTAGACCAACAAAGAAGAGCATGAAAAGATACAAAGGCAGAAAATGAAAAAGTTGGACTGGACTAGTGATTCTGTATCTGGTTAACCTGGTAACATAAATTAGAACCTTGAAAGTCAGGCTAAGTTTGCACTAGAATGCTGAATAATGGATTTAACTTCACTCTGGTTAACGATAAACACTTCTCTAGCTATACAGATTGAATCTGACTTTTAATCATTTTTACCAGCTCCATTTTACCTCAGTATTGTATTCTTTAAAAATACAAATTTTAATTTCCCTACTCTTGCAAAGACACACATTCAGACATACATATATATACATGTATTGATATTAATATATGTGTACACTCCTCTTGCACATTTGCTAATAGGGAAACTAGTGTGTACAATTGTATGTACAAATTCTGATATGAATGACAAAATATTTGCTCTATCTCTATAATCCGGCTATAGCAGTATTGTATTAATACTGCAAAATGAAGCTGATAAGGATTCACCTGAAAACGGCACTGGCTTAGGTGTCTTTTAATTTTTATTTAACCTACTTAAACTATAAAATGAACTGAATTTACTTTCTTCTGCTATATTAAAAATTAAACAAAAATTTAATGACAAGATGGTTTGACTGTCTTTCTCTTAAACCAATCGTAAGAACACTTATAAATATGTCTAAATTCTACCCAACACTTAGTAAAATCTTAATTGCTGTAATTTGATAATGAGTTACCATTATCCAAAAGTAGAATCACAAACAACCCGACAGCTAAATTCTATTACTCATGAAACTATGCAGGTTAGGTTAGTTAAGAGCTTACTGGTGGGCTCTATAGTTAGGATGTCAAGCAGCAGACTTCTTTAAAGTATTGGAATAAGGAGCTAATTACCCTTACCCAGACATCACAATAATGTTACTATTCTTTTCAGAGCTTTTAAAAACATATTTTAGTACTTTAAAAACAAAAGTATCTTGGCTCAGTGCCTGTAGCTCAAGTAGCTAAGCTGCCAACCACATACACCAAAGCTGGCAGGTTAAAATCGAACCTGGGCCCACCAAAAAACAATGATAACTACAACCAAAAAAATAACCAGGCGATGTGCCGGGTGCTTGTAATCCCAGCTACTTAGGAGGCTGAGGCAAAAGAATAGCTAAACCCAAGAGTTGGAGGTTGCTGTGAGCTGTGATGCCACAGCACTCTAAGGCAACAGCTTCAGACTCTGTCTCAAAAAAACAAAACAAACAATAAAAAAAGAATCTTGAGCATTTCCAAGGAAACAATACCAAGAAAATGCAAAAATTGGATACAATACAGTTTTGCACACATCTAACTGGCAAACATTTTAAGGCCATCAAAACAGAGAAAAAACACTGCAGGCAATGCTGACCTCATGGTTATCCTATAACCCCGCCCCCTAGCCCAGTCCTCTCCTATCTCAGAAACAACCACTATAACAGATTTTTTTTGAACTTTATTATCTGAGGGCTACACACTGACATAATATACAGATGCTCCTTAACTTACGATGGCATTATGTTCTGATAAACCCATTGTAAGTTGAAAGTATATTAAGTTAAAACTGTATTTACTATCACCTAACCTACCAAACACTGTAGCTTAGCCTAGCTTATCCTAACCACACTCAAAACACTTCATTTGGCCTATACTTGGGCAAAATCATCTAACACAAAGCCTTTAATTTTTTTTTTTTTGTAGTTTTTGGTCGAGGCCGGGTTTTAACCTGCCACCTCTGGTATATGGGGTCAGCACCCTCCTCCTTTGAGCCACAGGTGCTGCCCACAAAACCTATTTTATAATAAAGTTATTATAAAGAATTTTGAGTAAGAATGTAAAATTCAAAGTATGGTATTGACTGAATACATACTGCTTCTGCACATGATAAAGCCAAACAGTCAAACCCTCTTCAGTCAGGGACCATCCAGAAATCACAATGATGAATGAATTTTTTTGCAAGATTCCTAGTGTCCTTTCGCAGGAACTTCTCCAATGTTATTACCAGAAATAGATTTGCTGCATCAAAGATATCACCAGCCTCAATTTGACTGTATTAAAAAATTACCTCCTCCAGGGATTCAGACAATTCATGCTCCCACCAGCCTGGTATGAAAGCTGCCATTTCCTCGTCTTTGCTAGTATTTTTTCAGTTCTATTATACGTAAGTGTAATGTAAAATAAAATAGTTGTAAATATTGCAAATAATGTATCCTGACATGTAAACTAGAGAGTTGTTAATTATCAAATTCTGCTTCCACATGAAGAAAGGCAAAGCTTCAAAATGAAGAGGGGTGTGGGCAGAGGTTGGGAGAAGACACAAAAAATTAAAGAACAGTGGATCAGAAACAGAAGTTTGAACAAAATAAGCTATCTGTAAAAAAAGGTGGTCAGTAACTATGAAAATGATTCTACAGATACATTTTATTTGTAAATAGCAAAAGTCACAAAAATGGCTAAAACACAGTGGTTATACAAAATGACTTTTTAAAACATCACACAGCTGTAAGAAAGGTTTCCCAATAAAATAGTAATTTTCAATTTTTGGTGGGCCATGAGAGGCTCCAGCCACGTCATGGTTTGCAGTACTGCCCTCCATTATTTAAACGTACACTAACATGCCGATACTAAGGACCGATGGGTGGATGTGACTCAAGTCCCTCATCAGCTGACTTTTGCTTAATCAAAAAGGAGATTTTCTTTGAGTGTGGCTGATTTAATCATATGGAAGTCCTTTAAAAGAAGGCTGTCAACCAGTCACGGCAGCGCGTGCCTGTAATCTCAGGTCACTTCAGAAGCAGGAGGATCCCTTGAGCCCAGGAATTGGAGGTCAGCCTAAGTAACAGGGCAAGAAAATCATCTCTAAAAAATAAAAAGCAAAAGGCCTTAACCCTCCCTGAGGGCATCTGTCTGTCCACGACTGGGCCTTTCCACTCTCTGTCCATCAAATGGAGCCACAGTTTCTGCTGGCCAACTTTCCATGAACACCCATGCTGGACTAGGAGGTCCACACAACACTGAATTTAGAGCCCCACCCAAGGCATCCAAGGAGAAGCTGTCGGGCCCTCTCTCATGACACCGGGTGTACAGCTGCTGCATGAGGGCTGTGCCCTGTGAGCCCCTGAAGCCCGTGTCCTCCAGGTGCGGTCCTACAAGTGGGTAGACCCTGAGGGCATACTTCCTCACCACCACCCCCAGACATCTGTGGGCTGGAGGTTCTGGTCTCAGCAGGGCCAAGGGAGGAACAGCAGCCTACACACACCTCAGAACTAGATACTCCTAGGCAGTATCTAGGAGTAGTGGGAAGGTGATGGGAAGGTGATGGCTTGATCATCACCCATGGACTTTGCTACAGGCAGCCAACTGGGTCCCAGGAAGGTGAATCATCAAGCCAGATGCCTCAGGCAGGCACTGGCAATGGGGCTGGTCCTCCTGCTGTTCCCTAGGCTGGAAGCCACCGGCTTCTCCTCCCAAGGCAGCATTTCTAGCTCTGGCTGTCATCTTGGCCTTCTCTTACGCACAGCCTTCTCTCAGTTAATGCTCTGGCCATGGCTGCTTCACCTTCTCCTATAAGTAGCTCCCCAGCTTCTGATCAAGTCGGCCCGGTGGAGACAATCTCCCTTTCATGAAGGCAACATCACAGGCTGGGAGGTGAAGTTCTGCGGCAGGTCTGGCTGCAGCACAGCAGCAGGGAGATCCGTATCTGCTCAGAGGGAGAGTGGGTGTGCCGCACAGGGCCCCGCCTGCCCCCACCACCTGCACAAAGGCTGGGAAAGGACTTTTATTGGGCAAACTTTCTGACACTTACAGGCTGCCTTACAGTCATTTTCTATAAAATCACTATATGTGGCTGGAGCTGAGGGAATGTGTTTGTTCTTGGCTATTGTGGGAAGGACTTTGTGGTTTTCACACTGATTTTGAATTTTTGCTACACAATTTTATCCTTTGAGAGTAACACATCTCAGGATGAGCTGTTTTGGGAAGAAAATTCTGCTAAACATGTGGTAAATATTATCTAGATCAGTGGTTCTTAACCTTTCTGGGGTCACAGAATGCATTTGAAAATCTGATGAAAACTATGAACTTTTTACTCGGAAAACTGCACACATGCACATAATAAAATCTGCATTCAAATGCATTCAATGTAACCTGGTTTCTTGTACCCTCAATGAATCCCCAACAATAAAATAATAGTAATGAAGTAAAAAATAAAATCTGCATTCAGTTTCAAGGAGCTCATATTCCCTATGATTGCAATATAAAGTAACAGAGCTCTGATAACATTCATGTTCTCTGATTCCTTACATTTTGTAAAGGGTTGCATTTAGTTAAATACTGATTTAAATGAAATGATATACATATATGTGTGTATATTTACAAACATATGTGTATACACAATGTCAGACAAGTCCACAAACTCATCTGAGAAAATGACCATCACTATGGTCAACTTCCACATGCTTCCCTTGGCCATTTGGGGACCACAGTGACACTCAGCAATGAGGTAGGTGGCACTATTTCTAGGATGAGTTCATGAATTCACCTCCTGAACTCGTGTGTGTGTGTTTATATATGGCACTTATATTTAGCCTCATATTTCTAATAATCATATTGGCCTTAATGTATCAACCATAATTACCAATTATATCCTCCTCTAGTAAAGATAATTATAAAATTAGACATAAACAAATTTATACAACTAAAGTAGATTGGCTGAAATTTTAAACATTAATAATACAGTGTTGGTAGAAGTATGAAAATAGTCCTTCTGAAGAATGACATGGACAATATCTACCAATATGACAACACTCATACAGTGTTGGTAGAAGTATGAAAATAGTCCTTCTGAAGAATGACATGGACATTATCTACCAATTTTAAATAATATACCATTTGATACAGCAATTCCACTGCTAGATATTAGTTCACAAAAATACTCCATACAGAATCAAAGGTGCTCCCCACAACAGCATTTTTTATTTGCATATTTATTTTCCTTACCTTATAAGGTAAGCATATTTATTTTTCCTTACCTTATAAGGAAAATGGTTACAGTTAAAAAACAGCATTTTTTATTTGCATATTTATTTTCCTTACCTTATAAGGTAAACATATTTATTTTTTCTTACCTTATAAGGAAAATGATTATAGTTACTAAAAGAATATCTTAGTTTAAATGTGCTTACACAAAATGAAGCCTCCATCTACCGCTAATTAGAAAGAAGCAATCGTAATATATACTGAATATTCTAATTAAACTGATTTTGAAATTCTACAAAATTGATTTATTGTATACATTTCTCCTAACAATATACAGGTTGTCTTACAACATACACTTCATAACATATAGAGGTGTTCTTAACACCAGTGTTTCATTTGTAAATCCTGTCTTTATCATTGATAAAGGTCTGCAGAAACTTAGCACTATCATAATTCCATCAAATAATTTCAGTAAGACTCAATTTATATGTACCACAATTAGAGCTACCAATTTCCTCAAGATCTGACTTCACAATTATAAAAATAAATCTGTAGCATTAGCAGCTACTCTGAGCCTATGGTAATAATAACATTTCAAGAATTAAATCCAGCTGGGCGCAGTGGCTCAAGCCTATAATCCTTGCACTTTGGGAGGCTTAGGCGGGTGGACTGCCTGAGCTCACCGGTTAGAGTCCATCCAGCCTGAGCAAGGGCGAGATCCCATCTCTAAAAATAGCCAGGTGTTGTGGCAGGCACCTGTAGTCCCAGCTACTTAGAAGGCTGAGGCAAGAGAATCGCTTAAGCCTGAGAGTTTGAGGTTGCTGTGAGCTGTGACACCACAGCGCTCTACTGAGGGTGACAAAGTGAGACTCTGTCTCCAAAAAAAAAAGAATCATATCCATATAAACAGTTCACAACACTGGCTACCATCACTAATAAAACAGTACTAACAGTTACTGCCTCCTCCTTTGCATAGTGTGCCCTTAGTTACCTTGTGTCTTTTATTCTTTCAGGAATGCTCTTGATGTTTTTATATTTGGGGGGTAGAGGGGCTAGAGGAAGCAAAGACAGTATGACCGACCAGATTCTAAATCCCCAACTTCACAGGGAATGCACATAGGAGCCGCCCTCCCAGTGTAGCCAATGAATTGCCCTCTTGGTCCTGATGCGCTGCCCTGTCCCCTCCCACACTGAATTCCGGCCAGCCCTGTGTAGCTCAACAAACCGCCAGCACAAGTAATGCTGCATGACTCCAGAGACAAGTCACAAAGAGCCTTGCAACTTCCACCGTGGACTCTCAGGAAAACTTGCTCTAATACTTGCTGCAGCATAAGAAGGACTAGCCCTGGCTAGCCACATGCAAGGCCATGTGGGAAGAAGTGAACGCCAGCCAGCCCTCAGCTGTTCTTGCCCTCTCAGCCTAGGTGCCAGACATGTTGAGTGAAGGGCCTTTTTGGACATTTGAGACCCAGGAGACGGCATGTGGAGAAGAGCAGGGGCTCACACTCAGGGCCTCTGCCAAGACGGGACATTTCCAGCCAGCTGTACCACCCTATGTAAGGCCACAAATACCACGGGGTGGAGATGCCCACTGTACCACCCTATCTAAGGCCACAGATACCACGGGGTGGAGATGCCCACTGTACCACCCTATCTAAGGCCACAGAAACCACGGGGTGGAGATGCCCACTGTACCACCCTATCTAAGACCACAGATACCACGGGGTGGAGATGCCCAGTGCCCTGCCTAAACACCGGAGCTGTGGACTGTGAGCAGCAATGAAACATCCCTCATTTCATGCCACTGTGCTTCTAGGTGGTTTGTTACACAACAGACCACCATAAAAGTGCAAATATTATTGATGACTAATTTTTAAAAAGATGAGGCCAACTGTGACTGCAGCTCTAAAATTAACTGTGTGATTCAGAGAGCCTTTGCTTATTGCAATGAGAAAGAAAGAAAGTACCAGTTCACATGTCTTCAGAAAGCTTTTAAAATAAATCTGACCAATCTAATTCTAAAAAGCTTCTTAACACTGAAGGACCAATATGTTACTATGAATCACATGCCAGTGTAAAATACTGGTCTCCGACTGACTCAGTCCTGAGGGTGCAGCACAGAGGTCACTGGTCCCAACCCCAGTCTTCTCAATCTCCTCCTATGTGCGACCACAGCAGGCACCAGCCCAGCCCTACACCCCTAGTTGGGTGGCCTGTGACTGTACACTCCTCCTAGAGATTGGACTAGTGTCATTCACCTCTCTAACAGTGCACACCTACACAGTGACTCAATCAGACTCAACAGAAAGAGAAAATTAGGAAAGAACAGAGGGAGGAAAAGAAAAACGGGGGTGAGGAGAGAAAAAGGGTGAAAAAAGAGAGAAAGAGGAAACCAGGGAGACAGGCAAGGAATGATGGAAGCTAAGAAAGACTTAACAAGAGAAAACTACGGTAGCAACACACATAATGAGAAAAAAGAAAAGGACTAGGAAGAGATACAAGGAAATGTACAGTCCAGGGAGGTCAGAAGTAGGCAGAGTAGCCATATTTCTTGAGATATCATTTAGCTTAAGACTCAGGGTCTCCAAAGTGGAGACATCAATTAGTAAGGATATATAAATAATAGAAATATCTAATCTTGCTTTAAGATTTAAGGCAAGAATAACAAGTATTGAGATAAAATCCTCAGTTAACAGTAAGAATGATGATAGCTAATGCTTATGACTGTATAATCCTCACATATCTTACAGATAAAGAAAATGAGACACAGACATGCCTATACAGGCAGTGGTGGAATCCAGACAACCTGGCGGCCACACCCATGCTCCTGTCCACCACGCTAAGCTGCTACAGTCCTGGAGCGAGTAAGTTCTGGAAGACGACCATGCCATCACAATACAAACAGCGTATCACCAAAACACCGCACAGCCCGTCCCCACTCCCAACATGCACGCTTTACTACCATCTTTTTTAATATTTATGAACAAGAATTCTGGCAAAAAAATAACTCACCAGATGGCAAATATATGAAGCTATTTCCTCATATATGCATGACTAAGACATTTAAAACTAAAAATCCTAGAAATTCTCGAAACTTAGTTTCCTTAATTGCAAAATAAATATAAGGTGAGCACCCCTTACCCAAAATACTTGAGACCAGAAGTGTTTTGGATTTTAGAAAATTTGCATTATACCTGCCAGCTGGGTATCACAAATCTGAAGATCTGAAATCTAAAATGCTCCCATTAGCATTTCCTTTGAGTGTCATGCTGGTGCTCAATAAGTTTCAGATTTTGGAGCATTTTGGATTACAAATACTATAATGTAAAACCCATGCCTCACTAGGTTATTGTGTTACTTAAAAGATAATTATTTTGTGGTGCTATAAACACAATGTTTAGCATTTCTTTTTTCTTTTTTTTCATTCTTGCAGTTGGGCCAGGGCCGGGTTTGAACCCGCCACCCTGGGTATGTGGGCCGGCACCCTACTCGCTGAGCCACAGGCACCACCCAATGTTTAGCATTTCTATGGTAGTAAGTGTTCAGTAACTGTTAGTGATTACTGTGAAGATGCTGACACAGGATAGAGCAGCCACTGAAATTAACAGCACAGGTCAAGTCATCCTGTGACATAGAAAGTTCAGGCTCGGCAAACTGTCTCATACTTACAATCCTATCACTTTGGAAGGTGAAATTGAGAGGATTGCTTGAGGCCAGGAGTTCAAGACCAGCCTGAGCAACATAGTAAAACCCTGTCTCTACACAAAAATACAAAAATTAGCTAGGAGTGGTTGGCACATGCCTGAAGTCCCAGGCACTCAGGAGGCTGAGACAAGAAGATCACTTGAACCCAGGAGTTTGAGGCTGTAGTGAGATATAATGACATCACTACACTCTACCAGGCAACAGAGTGAGACCCTGTCTCAAGAAGAAAAGAAGTTCATGAAACATTAAATGAGAAAAGAAGCCAGTTATAAAATAGTAAATATAGTATGACAACATAAACATATGCCAGCAAAGAGAATACAGGCTCTGTGGTCAGGCTTTTATAGATGGTAAAAGAAGTTATTTTGAGTATTGCATTTATGGGTAATCTTTTACAATAAGGAAAAGAATAAATTATTAAGGATATTGGTGTCCTAGATCTATTAGTCATAAATCAAATGGTCTACAAGCATTAGCTTGTTCATTTGAAAAAGGGCAGGAACTTAAGTGATTTCTGAGTCCACTTCCAGCTCTAAAATTCTGTAATTTTATGAAATAAATAATTTTTTTAAATTGTGGAAGAAAAAAAACACAACATTCTCTCTTCCTTCTCTCTCCCCCACACAGCGCAGAAGGACAGCTGGGACACAAAAAACCCCTGGTGACTGGTCAAGTCAACTCAAGTACAGCCTTCAGATAAACTTAACCCCTGCTGCTTGTGCTAGGACAAAGTCCAAAGTGAGCATCATGAGAACTCAAGCCTTCTGGCTTAAAGAAGTTGCTTTAAAATCCTGAGCTTCAGTTTCTCAATCTATGAAGTGAGAGGATTTATGCTCTCAACTCCTGTTCTAATACACTATGGACCATAAATGAAAAGAATGAACAGGACATACTACTGGCATTTCTCACTTTACCACCACAAAGCAAATGTTTATGAACAGTGACTCGGCAGGTGCTACTTCACTGATCTCTATTATAGATAAGAAACTTCTGTTGTCATATGAAAAATTTCCTTGAGAAAATGGACAAGGATTGATTTTCAAGATGACAAACTAAAATGGAAAGCTATTGGCTTCTAAAGGGTAAGTACAGGCCAGGGTAACATCCTAATGCAAGTGAATTTTTAAGTAAAATAACCATCTTCTGTGGAAAAATCATCTGTGGGAAAGACAGACTTTCTACTCTTAGAAATTCCCCCTTCACTAAGATTTTCACTCAAGCAAATATACAATAAAACCCACCTCTCTTGCTCTCCTTCTTTCTTGAGAAAGAGTGGACATGCCACCTTATAACCCTCAGAGGTTGATATTTTACAGAAATCTCTAGGGAGACGAAGCTAAGCACAAAGGAAGAACTAACACGAGCGGAAGAGAAAGATGGGAATGAGTGTGAAATCACCCGGGAGAAATTTCTCAAGTGAGGTGAAGAAGGAAATCTGAAGCTTGTGCAGTTACAGCTGAATGGATTGCAGGAAGCTATGGGATCTGCTTCAGGACAGGTAGTCTGCTAAAATTAATAGGGAAATTCTAAATCCACAGGGTGCCAGGACCATCATGGGGGGTGTAAGCAGCAGCAGCAGCTCAAGCTTCATTCACTTCATCTACCTGAGAAAAGAACAGACACGACCTGCTAAAAGGAGGTAAGAAATAAAGAGTGAACACCCTCAGCCTCTAGGAGCAGAGCACTACATGGGCACTGGGACCTAAACAAAGAGAAAGTAGAAAACAGTTGTAAGGTGTGGGGCACCACGTGGCAACTGTACACACTGAACAAGAGAGCCCAGCACATCAAAGGCAGCGCCACGGGTCACAGGCAAAGAGCAGAGGTAGACTGGGAAAGGAGAGACAGAGAATCCGGAGGTAGAAGGCCTGGCTCTGTCTCTCCCCAAATCCTCCATATACCATTGCTGAGCAGACAAATCTAGAAACCTCAGCCTAAGAGATCAGAAGAATAACAGACGGCCATCTATCCCAGACCCCAGTAGCCATCCTGGATGGGCACGCTGGGAAACACCTGGCCTCTTCCACACCCTCAAACGCCTCACCTTGCTAACTTTAATCACTGCTGGACAAACTTTTCTATCTCCCTTGTTAACAATATTTTAAAGGTAGTAAGTCAAAACTTAAAAAATAGAATTTAAAAGTAGCATTAAAGTCAAATTTAAAATGAAGCCATTCTTAACTGTACTGTAGAAAGGATCAATCAACAGTCACATGTGACACAAAAATTATGAACCAAAGCACATACCTTTTAAGTAGAAGAGACTCACCTTTCAAATTAGATCGACTAGCTGGCCTCCCCACATTATTCCTCTGATGTTTGGTTGACATGCGTTTCATCTGTCGAGGTGTGCTGGGGGGAGAGGTGCCATAAAGATTTTCTGGATTTGTTTCATCTGAGAAGTCCTCTGGATCAGATTCAGGACTCTTACAAGCTGAATCTACCAACGTGCACTCTTGCCTGTAAAACAAAAAGAAAAAATATTCACTAACCTACTAAGTGAACTCAAATTTCTATTGCTTATAATTTTGTAAAGAACTCTTTGTAAAACTTTTCTATGCATACTACTCTCCAGGGATGTAACCCTTCTCCTCTACTTTTACCTGTAAAAACTCACAAGAACTTTTGTTGCTCTCCAGGGGTGCGATGACCACACTGGTGCTGCTGCTCTTCCCAGGAGCAGTAAGGAGGACCACATGGGTGGAACTGACATGCTGTCTCTGTTCCTTACGGAACTCCTTCTAACATGAATGAGATTTACAACTAAAAACATATGAATTCAGGGAAAAAATTAAAAAGGAGAAGCTACAAAGCAGACAGAACTAATGCCAGCTACTGACAAGTTTAACTGACGAGCAGGCCAGGTGAGGGCCTTGCTCCTGATCTCTCTGAAGCACACAGAGCAGAAAGTGTGGGACGCTTTCCTGCACTCCACACAGCAGAGCACAGGGTCCTGACAGAGCAGGCAGCCAATGTTTCTTGGTTCTCTGATAGAAATCACAGTACAGACGTTACGCCGTGTTCAATAATGCTGAACCAAGTAGAAATGGTTAAGGCAATAAATTTTGTTATGTGCTTTTTAACACAATAAAAAAATGAAGGGTAAAATTCCACAGTGCAGAATTCAGCTGTGGCACAGAGAGAAAGATGCAGTGAAAAAGAAAAAGGAAATCCTTTCTCTTCACCTTCAAAACGTAATTTTTCTTTAACTTGTTCTATAAAAACACAAAAACACTGCCTGCCAATTTTATATCCCCAGACAACTTTTCAATATTACTACTCTGAAAAAGTTGTATTTCTGCAAAGCTAACAAAATAAAAGGTGATGATACAAACTGAGAGTAAATCCGATTCTGAAACAGCAGACTAGGAGGAATCCATCATGACTCTCTCCAAGTACACATCACAGCTCCCCTCATTCTGAACCTTCTTTATAAAACATGCTTTGTATTTTATAAACATAACTCCAAGTTACATCCAGTACACAATTGATTTTCTTCCAGGAAAGTTATATCTTAATATAAAATCAAAGCTAGTTTGAAATCACAAGGAAAAAAGAAAAAACACACTAAAAGAACTGATACTATTGTTATTGAATTAGACTGATAAAACTTCAGAAATTATCTTTAGAAAAATTAAAATCCTGCAGAATTACACAAATCTACAGCACTGAGACCTACAAAAAATATCCGACAGATCAAAAAAACCTATTTTTTAATGACCACATTTTTAAGACTACTCTAGATACTGTATGAGAAAACATACACCCTCTCAAACACATTTACACACAGTTAAGGTATATAGTTAAATGCCCTGAAAGCTTTGTAAATGAAACAAATTAAACCATCTGCAAATTTAGAAATAAAGTGTAAGGGCACTTACCTATTTCCTTGGGCTAACTATATGTATTATTATTTAAGTCTCACAAAGCCATACAACAAAAAGCATAACTTATAGACTAACTTGAAATATCTTGTACTATATCCATTTCTTCTATGCTCACTATGATAGTTGATTAGCCTACAAAAGCACATGGTTATAAATGCCAAGGTCATTTATTTCTTTTCCATGTTTTAGTGGCTAATGGCACAGATTTTGGAAAGACTGACAGCATAGGGTTTGTGGTGTGATGGACCTATGTTCAACCCTGGCTGTGCTGCCTACTAGCTGTGTAGTCCCTGGACAAACTATTTAAAATCTCTACATTGCACATTTACAAAATAAGGATAATGAATCCTCAGACTCCACTCTTATGTACGTATAAGGATCAGACCTGACTCACATCCACTGAGGAGTTCTTTGCTCATCTGCTTCACCATAAGAGAGAAGCCCACCATAGAGCTGGGCACGGGACAGGCCCGGAAACCATTTTAACACTTTTTTTTTCTTTGTTGAAACAGGGTCTCACTCTGTCACCCAGGGTAGAGTGCAGTGGTGTCACCAAAGTTCACTGCAAGCTCAAACTCCTGGTCTCAAGTGACCCTCCTGCCTCAGTCTCCCGAGTAGCTTGAACCCCGGGCTTACACCACCATGCCCAGATAATTTTTTCTATTATATTTCTGGTAGAAATGAGGGTCTCCCTCTGGCTTAGGCTGGTCTTGAACTCCTGACCTTACGCAATTCTCCTGCCTTAAGCTTCCAGAGTGCTGGGATTACAGACCTGAGCCACTGCGCCCAGGCCCATTTTAACATTTTTAACATCTTTTAAATTCTTTCAAACTCAATTATTACATGGTTTCTGTTTTTACCTAATTTCCTCACTAACATACTTAATGTGAATGGTAAGGAAGGACTTGGAATTTTATGACTTTGGAATCTTCAGAGAGTCCAGCATAGTGGTCACAGTGAGTTTCTAAAATAACACCATTTCATGTATTAGAATGGTCGTCATAAGGAAACTATGGTAGTGACACTGAGTCAGTTAAATACATCAGAGCCAGGCAACAGGGAACATCAGGATAAACAGAAAAATGGAAACAGATATAAAGAACAAACAAAAACTCCTTCAGAACATCCTTGGCAATAAGGAGGAATAGGATCAGTAGCTAAGGCTACGTCCCAGTCTTCCTGCATGGGTGAAGCATTCACGATTGAATAAAAATAAAAAGAAGAAGAAGAATTTAGAGTTATTAAATAATAAGAATTTAGGATTTTCAAGCTCTACCTTCTGAAACATTATAGGAAATTCACTGTGAATATTTCTTAATTAAACAAAATAGTGGAAATAAAGGACTATGCAAAATATAAAGTGTCTCTTTTACTACTGTCTAGCACTATCCATAAATGAATGAATTAATATAACGCAAAGTAAAAGTAGGAGAAGATTTTTTTTGAAGAGAAACTAACAATGCCAAACTTCATTTATTCAAATGGCAAGCCCCACTAACCTAAGGACAGAGTCATAATCTAAAAAGACAAGCAGAGGTGATTTTTAAAATAAATGAATATCCTTGTATGATCTATGTATCATGGAAATGAGTTCTGTAATTTAGCAGATAAACACAATCTAACAAAGCACATATAATAAGGTTAACTTTTACACAGACTTTAACTTCAGGAAACAGAAAAGGGTATTATCTGGCTTGGTGCCTGTGGCTCAACAGGTTAGGGCGCCAGCCACGTACACCTGAGCTGGCGGGTTCAAAACCAGCCCGGGCCCACCAAACAACAATGACAGCTGCAACCAAAAAGTGGTCGGGCGTTGTGGTGGGTCCCTGTAGTCCCAGCTACTTGGGAGGTGGAGGCAGGAGACTCGCTTGAGCCCAGGAATTGGAGGTTGCTGTGAGCTGTGATGCCACAGCACTCTATCCAG
>CAUYON010131027.1:0-65739 GCA_963573935.1 Arctocebus calabarensis | reverse complement strand
TAAAGCATCTCAAGAATGGAGAAGCATGAATCCCATGTACTCAAGTTTGATATGAGGACAATTAATGACAATTATTGACACGGTGGGGGTGAAGGAAGGAGAGAGCAGAGAGAGGAAGAATGAGGGAGGGGTGAGGAAAGGAAGAGCAGAGAGAGGGAAGGAGTAAGGGGGGTGGGATCTTGGGGTCTTGGTGTGTGCCACATCTTTTGGGGGCAAAACACGATTGTAAGAGGGTCTTTTCCTAACAAATGCAACCAGTGTAACATGGTTTCTTGTACCCTCAATGAATCCCCAACAATAAAAAAAAAAAAAAAAGAATACCCTAATAAGAACAGGCAGATGCCTGAAGTAATTAGCACTTTGTGTCAATATTGTCAAAATCTCTGCTTCAGTTCTGAATCTGTCCATCAATTTCATATACAGAAAAAAAACGAGATGTGTGAGTCCCAATGAGTTAAAGTTAGAGGAATGAGAATATGTTTACCATTTTCTCTGCTTCCAGAAAAAAAATAGAACTTTAACAGCATTTTTAATAATTAATATGCAACATTCTGGATAAGAGGCATGGCAGAAGACAATGGCTATTTCATTATATACCACTCTTTTATCTCAAGTAATGAATAATATGGTCCTCAAAATATGAGAGAAAGATTTTGGAGTAAGTAAACAATCCTATTTGATCCACTCTCATTGTAGAGACAAAATCAAAATGCTATGAAACAAAATCCCACAAAGAACTTTTGGTAAAAATGGAAAATCCTGTTTACCTAGGAGAATTTCCATACCTTACTGTTGAAGGCTTTGTAAATATAATATATCCCACGTAGTTCAAAGATTGATTTTAGGATCATGAACAACCTTTGGAAAGGATTGAATCCTTTGGTCTCAAATAACTTGATTTGCAACCTTTCAAGAGTTTGCTTCATTTTGTTTTATCTTTTTGTTTTGTATGCAAAAGAGGAACGTATGGAATTTATATTAGCTTTTTTAAGAAAAATTAATGCTGTGATGATAAGCCGGTAAAGATTCTCTTTACTTTCATGTCAGGGCGAAAAATGTTCTGTCAGGCAGAAACCTTGATTTTGTGATTCCTTTCAAACAGGGAATGTGGAGCAGGTACATTTGTCAATTTTGCATCTTTAGAGAGGGATGGAAAGCTTCCATACAACTGGTAAGTATTATTTGGAACAAACCTCTTAGTAGCTTAGCTATGCTATGTGTGCTTGAAATTTAACTACACTTATCTTTTAGGGATAAATTGTTTTGTCTGATTATCCCTTTATAATTTCATCGACAATAGTTTTTGATGGCTGTATCTTGAGAGAATATCATGGTTTATATGTAGTATAAGCTTCATTCCAAAGCAGAGAAGATGTTGTACTCTACTTTGTATTAAAAATAATAAACAAAGAACCAAAGTAATCGTGCAAGGAGCCCGTTCCAGGGCTGCAGAAAGGCTGGAAGGCAGGAGCCACACTGCACAAGTGGTGACTAAAGGCACAGAAGGGACGGGGGTGAAGCGGGGTGAGTCAGAGCAACATCCCCACTTACAGCTCACCGTGCAGTGCCTGGGGATATGAGCCACCGCTTGCGTTCCAAAACTGAGTAGAAGTTTACAGCCCGGGGCTCTCAGCTCTCCTTCTTACAGGTAAATACATATCTAACCCAGGGGAGAAAACAGAACCCTGATTTTTCTTTATGAGTTTTAAGAACCTGAAGGGAGGAGGCCTTTTGGAAATTAAAAAAACAAAAAACACAGTCAAGAGATTAAATTGGTTGACATTATTCCTCACAATTATACACTAGAATCAACAATTCTATCCAGCTCAATCAATACTCAACAAAATTACTAATTAAGTAAACATTTAACATGGAGTCAGCATCACTTACATGATCTGGTTTATTTCTTTGCAAGAAAAGTACATTTAAATATACATATTGCATATAAAGTGATTTGTTTTTCTGTATTCTAACGCCCTAAAAGGGTTAATCTTAAATAAATAGGTTTGTGATACTGGAAATTTTAATCTATAGAATCAGAATGGAAGGAGGGCTTTATTTAAGATATAAATTATACTTCCTGGAGGGTAGATGATGTTCACTCTAGTTGAAAATCAAATTGAAACAGTCTTTAAAAAAAAAAAACAGTATGCTGTACCATTTTTAAATTGCAACATGAATAGAATTTTGCAACTAAAATACAATTAATCCAGCTGAGAGGAAAGAGAAACACATAAACTCTCCCGGTGAAATATTAGGAAACATTAGGTTTGCTCAAATATGTTACTACTGCGCTTTCCAAAATTAAGTGATTGCCTCACTAATATTTGTTTCTTGCCTGATACAGCCTTTAAAAAGGCCCAGTCCTGGAGCAATGATGAGTGGCCCAACTAGCAACTGATCTGATTATAGGGACTAGTGACTCATGAGAGCAATGGGTTAACTAACTTAATAGTCAGTCACAATTTATAGACTTTATGCAAAACCAGTTATGGGAGAACTGAGGCACAAGAGAATTTACCTCTGGATCTTTCTATAAAATCAAGCAAATTCTCCTACAGCTGTTGGCTCTAGCATTTTCTGGATGACTGAGAACAGACAGTTCAGTGAGGATTTGTACTCACTGAAGTGACAAGGTGACAGTATTTTTCCCTCTAATTCTCAAAATAACTATAGATGCAGCCACATGATATTTTTAAATCTATATTAATAGATGTTCTATTTGACAAATGGTTTGAATATCTAAAATTGGACTCCAACCAAGTATTTTAAATCAATAGTCTGAATTAGAATTAAAGCGAAATCAAAGAGTGTGCTCCCACTTAGCTGAGTAGCAGTGAGATTATAGAATGAGCAGCTAATGAGCTGAGTCTTTGAATGAATGATGCCTGAATGTGAATGAATGATACCTGAGTATCATAGTGTACCTGTGTTTTAAGGGTCATTTTTAGAAATTGTGTAGTAATATAGAAAGTCACACCTAGTCGTGCAACTTTATAAGAGTGTGTTTCAAAAGCTTAGTCTTCATCACAATCAGTATACATAAACTGACCATTTATATATGCTTACACAAAGCCGCTATTAGCTATCAAAAGGATGTTATAGAAATTTCTTAAAATAGGCTTAAATGTTGGAACAATGTTATCCAAGAATAAGAGTTAACTAATGAGGCATTTAAGAGCCTCATTTAACTGAATGTAAAATGTAATCATCTAATAGACTAATTGACACAAAATAAGTTGAAAGAAATATATCTGATTATAATAAGTCTGTGCGTGAATGAAAACTGATTTTTTTCAACCTTATAGCACTTAAGCCTTCATATTTAAATTTCATAGAATAGAATAATATTTAGTTGTAATTAAGGTACTTGTTGTATTAATTGGTCCTGGAAGGTAATTTACTGATATCTATTCACAGTTTATATCACTAACTCTTGCCACTTTTTCATCTTTACATCTGTTATATTAATGCTCACAGGCGTAGGAGTATCTTTGCTTTCTTAACCCTGCTACCCTCATGTCTTTGGACTGATTATCTTTTGGCATTTTATATTAATCCTTGGTAAGTGATTGTTTTTTTTTACTCTTTACCTAACATAAAGTCTTTCAAAGTTAGCTTTCAAGAAGTAAACCAAAAGGAAAAATTCTTTTTAATTATTTTATATGTTTGGCTGCAATCAAAATTGTTAATTGTGTATTGAAGTGGTTAATGGTACCAAGATGCTAACTGTAATGTTTTCTCACTTAAATTTTTTTCTTATGTGATGTTCTAGGCAAGATTTTCTTTCATTTATTATGAGTCGTTCATTTCTTCATGGAGTCAATCCATTGTCTTCTCATCTTTGTAAATGACCCTTTCCATTTTCCTTGCCATTTGCATCCATTAGAGGGCACTGTATTTCCAAGAAGGTACAAATACACCCATGTTGAGAAACCAGAGTCTACATAGTACTCCATTTTTGATAATAATACAGAGTTTTTGTAATAATGCTAACTCAATAATACTGAACAGCTGGCTATGTGCCAGCTGTTTAATTATCTTCCTTAATTCTCCCATACACTCCTGCAGAGATATTAGTCTCATTTTAGACCTGTGGACATAAAGCTTTGAGGACATTAGTATCTGTACTACCATATAGGAAGTTCAGGTTCCAAACTCAGGGCTTCCCTAAAATCTATTCATTCCTCTGTAAAAAACAGACTCCTGAAATTTCTTGTTTTCTCAAATTCTAAATAATTTCAATAGTCAAATTTTGGAAAGTATCTTTTTTTTTAGCAAATAACACTAATAACCTTGAATTTTGAGACTAAAGGATTGAAAAGAACTATTTCTTTTCCTGAGTTATGAGAAAAAGGTAGCAGTGTCCCAGGGAATTTACAAAAATGTCATTGTTCTTAAGTATTATTAATACATGTGCTTAGGTACTAAATTATGTAGAGACAGATCCAGAAATGTGGACAACTTGAGAAGGACTGAGAAGAAAGCAATAAAAAGATTTTATGGACTGGAAAAAATGGCCCATTGAGGAAAAAAAAAAGATAAAAAGCAATCTGGAGAGTTATTTATTAAAAAAGACAATTGATCGAATATTTTTCGGCTCCTCTGAGGACAGAAAAAATATAGCTGGCAGAATTTAGGATTGTGAGTGGCAATGGAAGAAATGTAAAAAAGGAATTTCTCATTATAAAGATTGCTAATACCAGAATTTATATTTTAGAAAAGGCTAGAGAGAAGTTTTTGAAACAAAGTACACCATGATATATGTGAAACTGGTTGGGCATGGTGGCTCACTCCTGTAATCCTAGCACTCTGGGTAGCTAAGGCCAGAAGATCACTTGAGCTCAGGAGTTCAGACCAGCCTGACCAAGATCCGGACTTTACTAAAATTAGAAAAACTACGCAGGCACAGTGGTGACGCCTGTAGTCCCAACTACTCAGGAGGCTGAGGCAGGAGGATTGCTTGAATTGAGGAGATTAAGGTTGCTGTGAGCTACAATGACATAATTGCCCTCTAGGTAGGATGACAGAGCAAGATCCTGTCATAGGAAGAAAAGGAGGAAGCAAAGAAGGAAGGAAGGAACGAACGAACGAACGATCATTCTCAAGAATTTTACCTATTATTAAAATACTTGTAGCAAATGTCCTTATGTGATGTTATTTTCATTTCCCTGTTTAACTCTCTCCAACTTTCTCATTTTCCACAGCTCAGTTTTCAGCTTCTATCAGGTAGGGCTGTCCTATTTTCATGTCTTTCTTGATAGGTCCTACTGATGAACATATCTTTAAATTTCACCAACCCCTTCAAGATCTCCTATTTATACTACAGATTATAGTACAATACCCAAATAAGGAGGGGAAATATATTCTTCAGTAGTTTTTAGAAGAATCATCTTGAGACTGTAAATTGGTTCTCTCCAGGTGCGAAGAGAAGGCAAAGCATAGATCCCCCAGATGTCTGTGGCTGGCAGTAAATTTCACACATCTCACTCAGTGATTACATAGTGGACATAAACTATGTTGTCAGCCTGGGCTTGTGCAATGCCAGATGCAAAAGAAGTGAAGGTCATGGTCTCTGCTCAGTCAAGGACAGCTTGTACTCACACAACCACTCAAATTTCCTACTGTTTTCTTCATCTAGAAATTCTTGGATAATTTATCCTGCTTTCATTTGCTAAATAGTCATTGCATATCTTCATGTTTTACTTACCCTGTTATCAACAGCCACAAACAACAGCCACCCCCCTCCCCCTACACGCTTCCTAACACACCATCCAGTTTCTCTCTAAACTGTTGATTTATTGGAAAGATGTTCCAATTCATTTTCTAAAACCCTCCTGTTGGTGCTAGTGGTTTGTGTGGAAACCAGAAGGCCCTTTTTCTCTCTCATAGTGTTGCTCGAATGTTTTCCTGGGGTGGTAACAGAATGAGTATGGAGCCCAGGTGCCCAGTTAGGTTAGTCTTGGGACAGTGTTCTGTAATGATTTCTGACTTTGACAGTCTCAGAATATGTTTCCTATTGAAAGAAGTCATCTCATTTAGACATTTAGACTAGCTCTACTTAGACGCGGTGTTGTTACTTTCACCCTTCCTTCCTTCCTTCCTTCCTTTCTTTTTTTCTGCCATAACCACTCTCTTGTTGGACTCAGGTATTCATCTGCCATCTCTCAATTCTAAATAGTTGACACTTAAGCATGAAGCAACATTTATTTAAAATGCTCAACTTTATTTGTGGTTATTACATGTTCTATTTGGAGAATGATGTAGCCTTAAAGATGTCTTTAAGATTTGGGGATTTTTCTATTTAACTCATCAAAGAGAAAGCAGCACTTGTGACATGAGGGCTATTAGAGTTTATCTGTTTTGTTCTATCCGTTATAAATCCCATGTCTTGGCCATTGCCCCATATTCTTCATTGAAAGGAATCCAGTGTGGCTGGCCATCCAAGACAGCCATAACCAGGAAGGACTTATGAAGAATGCACCTTAACTTCTTGAGGTTATTAAGACTTTGAACCATACCTCATATAAGTGAAAAAGAAAAAACCTAAAAGAAGTACACAATCCTCTATGCATATATGAGTCTTCTAATTCAATCCCATAGTGTTCCACATTCTCAGTATACAGGATATATGCTACATATCTGATGGGCAATATTAATATTTATTGGTTATTTGGAACATCTTTTACAATGAAAAGGCGATACTCTAATATCTCTTCAAATGTTCACTGCATCTTGCACACAGAATCTCTTTCCATAATGTGCTGAAGTGAAAATTGCTTTAACTTACATGAATCTTCCCCTGGTGTTAGTTTTGGAATTAGCATATTAATTAAAAATGCAAGAAAATTCTATTAGTATTGCTGCGGACTTCTAATCCACATTCTCAGGATACAGGAACTCCTTGGAATCAGCAGAATCTCAATAGAACAATGAAAGCTTTACACAAATCATGAAGACTTACACCAAGGACAGTAAATATATGACAACGCCTCATACAAAACACACAGCAGAAACTTAATGTTAAATTGAAAGTTCACTCAGTAATGAATGAGATGGAAAGAACAAAACCGTGTCTCTCCTCCGTGAATCAGATTTCTTCACAGCTGTTGAATAGTAGCAGCTTAATATTTCAGCACTGAATTTATTCAGTGTCACCGTCTCAACATACGTTTGTTTCTTCCTAGTTCCCCTTAAAGTCTGTTTGGATAGAAAAGCATTTTTTTGTTCACTCCCAATCACAAAATATGTTGGCAGCCTCCTGACTTTACCAGAGCTGGGAGCCATCTCTGTTACTTTAGTGCATTCCTAACGCACTAAAGTAACTGGCTCTTAGTACACAAAGGAAGTGGAATTCCTACAGCTGACTAAATTACCACCACAAGAGCTGAAGAAAAAATGATGGATCGATTTTTCTTTAGGTTCCCAAATGCCTATAGGGAAACATCTACATCACGGTCACAATGGGGTTTTGAGGGGATGCAGAAGAGGCAGAGTAAAACCTAAAATGTATATTCCCTCTAAATCCCATGTATGGAGGACAAAGAGGATGAGGGAGAAAAAATAGGACAAGCTCTAATGAATGGATTGTCTTCCCTACAAAGTGGGAAGAAATAAAAAGTACCTGAAAACTACAAACACCATTTGCCTTTATAGAAGTTGTCCTTCATGTCCTGACCTACATTACTCTGTCCCCATCCACAAGTCTCATTTCACAATTAGATCTTGCAAGCCCAAGTCTAGTATCAAATTCTTAAATGAATCACTAATTGAAATCCTGACGGTAACATGGCAGAGATGTTTTGTGTCAATCTAATTAAATAAGCATTTATTGGCCACCCGGTATGTGTTTCATTAACTGTGCTCAATCCTGGGGGTTAATGACATCCTGGCACTATTATTTCTAGCAAAGTGTGGATATGCAAGTAACAGTCACCCAGCATGAGAAATACTCCATGGGACATCTTCTGTAAGAGCACAGAAGATGTAGTGCTTCATTGTTCTAAAAGCTTTTGAGGAGTGGAAGTGTCCAATTACATATTCATGATTTTAATAAATCAAATAAATGTCTGTATATAAATATTTTGATACATGAGAATTGTAAGTCACAACTGGTTATTTACTATAAACTGTCTTTTTCTGAAAACTTGGGTGCTTTCATCAAAAATAGATAAGGACCTTTGAAAATTACTTATGAAAATGGTAAGCATTGTGTAATTTACCTGCTCCATCATGTTTCAATATTCATTATTATATAAAACAGTAAGGATATGATAACAAAGGGCTTTAACAGATTGGTATTAGCTAACTCAGGTGAGTTGTCATCTTACTTGCTGGATAGAAACACTACCCTTAACAAATGTGATCAACCAAAGTATTCAGTAACATTTCCTATGCTTGAACTTACAGAATAGAAATGACCTAATAACAAGCATGTAATGGGTCCAGTTCTTCAGATAGCTTAAAAACTAGTTCAAAATTGAATGAGAATAATGCCATTGTAGAATTATATAAGATACATGGCCACACAGCACAAATTTACATCTCTAATCAAAATGTCAGGAAAGGTTATTTTAGTCTTTAATTAAGAAACCAACATTTTACCCCTCATCATTCATTCTCTTTTTTTATTCTCCAATTCTTCCTTCCTGCCTGCAGAGTATTTAGGCAGCAGAGAGATACTTCTATACATTTACAAAGAGCTTTAGCAAGTTAATCACCAGTAGCTAGAAATTATATTTCTAGGACTCAGTTTTTAGCAAGTATGAAATATAAGGTGCAAATATAACTCTGCAATCCAACAGAGTTTTTAAAAAATGAATCTAAAATTATTATCATTATCTTCTCATTTAAGGAAAAGTGATTAAACAAACCTGAGGTGTGTTTAATGAAAATTTAATAAAATGGAGGTGCCTGATGTAATTATTTAAAGCTCCTCTAGTTTAATTATTATGTTAATCAGTTTTTTTTCCCAGATAAATTTGTTTTTTTTTTTTTTCCAATTCTCAGGAGTAAAAATGGTTTAAAGAAGAGGAAACTGACTAAGTAAGTTTTTCTTACTATTTTATTAAAAAAGATGTTCATCATCTGGTGGCACCTGTGGCTCAAAGGAGTAGGGCGCTGGCCCCATATACTGGAGGTGGTGGGTTCAAACCCGGCCCCAGCCAAAAAAAAAAAAAGTTCATGATAATATCTTAACTTTCCAAAAACACTGCCTCTCTTAAAATACCATATTAATAGAAGGGATGCTTGAGAAAAAGGACGTGTGTATGACGATAGCTAAACACAATGTGTGTCTGTGTGTTTACGCATATGTACCATATAAACCATTTCAGGAATAAGGGCAACTCTGCCCATGCGAAATCTAAGAAAAAATGAGCTTTCAGCAAGTCTAAGCATCTTACAGGAGAAAATGTGATATCCTAAATACAGTCTGTGAAATTCTAATATTTAGCCACCTGAGTGGTTCCTAAAACCCTTTTAGTATTTTGAAATTCTATGTTTAGTGTAAGAAAAGGCTTCTATTATATTTGATCTTATGATAAGTACTCTGATAATGCTCTCTCAGGAAACCTTCCTAATAAGTAGAAAAGATAGTTACTCTAGCTAGCCTGTGGCTGTACTTATCTACTGAACCGTTAAGTCAGAATTGTAATTCTTTTAGTAGAACATTAACTATCAATGGTTGTCAAAAGCCTATCGGATGATCACCTCCGGACCTTTTCATAGTTAAAACCCTACCTATGAAGAGTGGACTATTCCTAAAGAAACAGAGTTTGTTCTTGGTATTTGCACTTAGTCCAAGGAGACTGTTAGGGGTTCCAGCTGCCTCTGCGGCATCTATGCTAATGGGAAAATAAATCATGAGTAAGCCATTATATAATCTAAAAAAAGTCAGGGTAAAAAATATTTCTAGTTAGCCTTGAGCAGCATATAATTTTAAGGTACTTGTGGATGCAGAATAATCTTTCTTAAGTCCATTTCAAATGAGCAAATGTTCCACTTGCATACGCCAACTGATATAGGAGAGACAAGGCTGAACAGATGGGAGGTCCTGTCCCCTGAAAGAAATGATGTGACAGAAAAATAAAACCTCTGTTACTCACAATTATTGGTTGGGTTGTTAAGTGAGCAAGAGGCGTTGACCAGATCACTTAGAGGACAGGGTGTCGCTAGAAAAAGGAGAGATTCTATCCATATTTGCTCTTTGCAAAACTCAGGCACAGAGGAGAAAGAGAAGCAAGATCCTGACAAAAGATTTGGTAGGGTTTAATAATGGTAGACCCTACCCGGAAGCCAAAAAACGTCACATCAAACTGGCTTCCTCCTTGGCCCTTCTCGTTGAATTGTCCCGCCTTCTCCAGAAGCCAGGTTTTTTGAGATGCTTTCCCCTGTCTCTCCCTTTGCCTTCTCTCCATCACGTGTCCCACCACCACACTTCCCTGGCCCCTGGCCCTACCTCCCCTGTCGTCCTCAGGCCATGGGTCCTTCCTTCCACCCCCTTTCTCCTCTCCTTCTAGATTTCACCCTGCTGGTCTCTGCTCCCTCCCAACTTTCTTGCTCTCACCCTGTCCCTCTCCTCATTCTTCCATTTCCTGGCCCTTCCTTTATCCCTCTTTTCTCTCTGCTCCTTGCTTTTGCTTTTTCTAGCCCATAAATATTTTCTCAAATGTGTCTCTCCTTTTCCTGTAACAAGATGAAAATTAGAGCTGTTAATGCTAACGTCCATGTACTGCTCAAAAATTGTAGCCAAAGAGTGCAGGTTTTCGTTGTGGTTGTAGGGGTGGGCTTGTTTTTGTTTTTTTGTTCTATTTTGCTTTTTGAGACAGGATCTTGCCTTGTGGCCAGGGCTAGAGAGCAGTGGCATTATCATAGCTCACTGCAACCTCAAACTCCTAGGACCCAGCAATCCTCCTCCCTCACCCTCCCAAGTAGCTGGGACTATAGATACATACCATCACACTGGGCTAATTTGTCTATTTTTTAATAGAAATGGGAATCTTTCTCTGACTCAGACTGGTCTTGAACTCTTGGCCTCAAGCAATCCTCCTGCCCTGGCCTCCTTGAGTGCTAAGATGACAAGAGTGAGCCACCAGGCCAGCCTGAGAGTGCAGTTCTAATGGTGTTCGCTCCAGGACAGGAGTCCCTTCTTTAGCCACTCTTTTGGGATGGTAAACAAGTTTGAAATGGGAAAAGCTTTAAACCAGAAAACACTGTCCCTGGGTTCTAGTTACAGTTCTACCAGCTGTGTGATGTTGGATTATTAGGAGTGTGTGATGTTGGATTATTCACAAGTCTCTGCCATGTCCTTGTCATTTGGAGATGGGTCTAATGTAGTCTAGATAGCTCTCTCCAGGGAGTCTCTGCAAGCTTTCAAACTAGCCCTCCATCCCACCACCCATGCCCTGGGGAGACTGTAGTTCGCAGTATAATTCCTTATACTTGTAAAACTGTTTAAATTCACAGGATTCTTTATACACTGACTGTTTGTCAACCTTGTGAGGAAGATATAACTGTAGTATTTTATAGATGAGAATCTTGAATCTCTAAAGAGTTAGGTAATTCTCCAGGATCACTTAGCCAATAAAATCACAACTCAAGCAGGTTTTTGGAATCTAATCCTTTGTAATCTAATGCCAGAGTTTTCTGGAAACAACACATATGTATGTGTATATTTAACGATGCATATGTATAATATTATGCTGCTAGGGTCAGAGCCAAGTGCAAATCCAGAGATTTCTCCTATCTCAAGAAGTCTGATATTTGTGTAGAGGCTGGTAACTTGATCAAAAAAAAAAAATGAATGCTAACTTTTGAGAATTAAAATTTCTATGTTCTCCAAGAAAATTGAGGAGAATGATGTTAAACAATATATAATACCTATCAACGGGATTTTTTAAACATGCATTTCTTTCTGTTTGACAAAGCCCGGTTCAATTGGATGACTTTGATGCCTACATTAAGGATATGGCCAAAGACTCTGACTATAAATTTTCTCTTCAATTTGAGGTGAGTTGGATAAAGTATTTCCTGCCTTCTTCAAAGGAGAGGGCATGGGAATTGGGGGGTTTGTGTCGGGGTCATTTCCTTGCTCACTGGCAGTGCTTGTGATGTGGTTGCGTAACAAGCAGTATAGTACGCTGGCCTCAGGGGAGCCACATTGCTGGTCGGTCAGCCCTTGGTTCGTAGGCCAGGCATGGATAGAACCCCTGAGGGAGAGGGAAGAACAGATGCAGATAGGTGAGTAGGAGAAGCCAGCTGTCCTTGAAAACCAAGGAGAGCATTGAGGGTACAGTGGGGGGAAAGTAGGACAGAATTTCAGTGTTAGGGATTTTTAGTGTGTTCCTCCAGCTTCTTGGGCTCCAGTGCTGGAGGACGATGGGTGATCCCTTTCATTGGTTGAGCCTGGCAGGGGACTCTTCATACTATAGGACTCCTGGCATTCTACTTAATATTTCCTCATGCAGTTGTAGTTTCTTTCCATGGAAAACATTGTGAAAAGAAAATTATACATGATTTGTGCAGAAAATGAAAAAATTGCCAACACCTATTTTTTTTCTGAATCACTCATGTTTCTTTCTGTCTAAGACCGTGCGTCAGAGTAGAGGGAAATGAGAAAGCGTAGGACCTCAGCTGTGTAGGGGCCGTAATTGTTCCTTACTTGTTCTTCCCACATGTTTTACAGCTCATAACATAGTTGGAATGATCTCACATACTTCAGGGTTCAACAGGATTAAGTCCAGTGGTCGGTGATTCAGGGAAGAAGGAACGATAAAGTGACTCTTCTAAATTCTGTAGTTTTTTAAAAGCCTGTTAAGAGCTCTCTCCTTGTTCTCCTGATTCATGTCTTTTTCCTCTCATCAGCCAAGGAAAGCTTTAGTCCCAAGCCCTTAGATCTTTGACTGCCACCTGTGTCCTGAGAAATTCCATGCAGAGGCTGCTCAGTGACCAGGGCGTGCAGGTGCATAGATGGTAGATGCCATGCCAAGTGCTCACAAACCAGAAACTCGGTGGAGATTGACGAGGAGGATGACAGTCCAGAAAAATGTACCAAGGAAGATGAAAGGAGGAGAGTATTTTATAATGAAACATAAGCCAAAGTGCTGGGGGAAAAAATCTGATAATGGTGACAAAAACCCTAATGTAGCTACCCTTTCAACCTGATTTAAGCCATGTCTTCTCTTAATTCTGTCAAGGTTTCAGGCTTTTAGTGGCACAATTAGAACCATGACCTCTGCTGGGCACACATCGAATGCAGCAATTCTTGTATTCTGAATTGCATCATTTAAAAAAGAAAATCTGTAAGTCATTCTCTAGTAAAACAAAAGATTCTTCTCATTGGGAGTGACAAAAACATAAGTTAAACTAGCTTAGACCAAAGGGAAAGGGGGGTTATTGAAAAGATCTGGTATAATCAGAGGAAGCGCTGAGTAGCTAAACCATCAGTTGAGTAGGGGAGCAGCTCAGTCTCAGGGATTACTGGAACCGAGGACCAGATCCTTACAGAAGCCCTCTTTTTATTTCTGATTCCTGCTTCTTGCTGGTCTTGGGCTGTCTTTCACTGCAAACCAGACTCTTTTACATGGTGGAGAAGTGGCCAAAAAGAACCCTTGTGAATCACATCCTGTCGTTTCCATGATTTCAAAAGGGAAATATTGACTTTCTTGCTTGCTTGCAGTTTGGATATTAACAGGAAAGGACTTTGATTGACTAGCCCAGGTTGTGGTGGCCATTCAAACCAACTGCAGCCCAGAAGGGCAGAACCACACAAGCTCTTACTTATGCAACCAGCTACCCTAAGAAGGAGAGTGTTATCCCTCCACAAAGAGAGGGTTCTGGGAACATTGAACAATAAGCGATAAGTGGACTACTCTTAGGTGCCAAAAAATATATAAAAGGTGGAGTTGGACATTGATATGCTAAATGTTCAATTTATACATTGTGTAAGGATTTTGAACATTCACTGTATAAAGACCTACATTTAGACTGACTTCCTAGGATTCAGAGGGAGTTAGGGATGTGCCAAACTAGGAATCTAAAGCCTAGATCCTTGCTACCACTAGTTAATATTGAAAAAAAATAATGTTTTCTCATTGCCTCAGTTTCTTCATCTATAAAATGGGCAGGTTGAACCAGATCAATAGTTCTCAACTAGACAAGTACCAATCAATCTCCTAGAGGGAGTGGGGGAATGTGTGGGTTGTTATAATTGCTTGGGAGGAAGGTTCTAATAGTGTTCATTAGAGAGGGGCAGAGGTGTTAAATGTTCTCCAATGAGTGGGACAGTCCTTCTCAACAAAGAATTGCCCTAGGCCCTTTGTGTTCCACAGAGAAATGTTGGATGAATGTGGGGTGAAGATGCAAACGAGCTTTATAACCTGTGTTTATTAGTCCACATTCTCCAGAGAAAGCAGCAGGATGTGCACAGAGAACCAGGAGGGTGTACAGAGAGAGATTTATTTTAGTGCTTATGGGATTGTGGGGGCTGCCAAGTCTGTAATCTGCAGGGCAGGCCAACAGGCTGAAGCCCTGGGGAAGAGATGAGTTTGCAGTGTCTCTAGTCTGGGTGGGACCTGTCTTTTCTCTTCAGACCCAAAGTTGATTGGATGAGGACCACTCACATTAGGGTAACTCTGCTGATTTACATGTTAATCGTTTCTAAAAAAACAAAAAAAAGAAAACCTCTACAGCAATGGTTCTCAACCTGTAGGTCACCTCTTTGGGGGTCAAAGGACCCTTTCACAGGGGTCACCTAAATACATCCTGCATATCAGATATTTACATTACGATTCATAGCAGTAGCAAAATTACAGTTATGAAGTAGCAACGAAAATAATTTTAGGGTCGGGGGTCACCACAACATGCGGAACTGTATTAAAGGGTCATGGCATTAGGAAGGTTGAGAATCACTGCTCTACAGTAACCTCTGGACTGGTGTTTGACCAAGCAACTGGGCTATCGGGCCTGTTTGATACATAAATTTAACCAGCACACCATGATTTAAGGCAGTGTTTAACACTGCATTTATTATGAGGCTTTTGTTCATGTATCCTTATTCTTGGAACACCATTGGTCATATATGCAATTTATTTGGTGCCAACTCCTGACGTGTTCCAGTGGGAAAATATAACTTACTCTGCAGGAGTCTGTTTTAAGTCATAGGGTTAGACTGTGTGTTTTGGACTAACATTTGCTCAAGCGGTGGCCAACTGGTCTGACTCACTTCCTTCTTCACTGGACAACCTCCAGGTATAAGCAACCCTAACCCCATCTGAACCCCCCCATCCTCAGGTTCAATGTCAGGGTTTCCTTCTGGATTTTCAAAGAAGCATTATGCTCTCATGCCTAATTTCAGGATGTATGTCAGACTTGTCACATGGAAGCCCTAAAATTTTCTTACAATATGTTAATAGTTAATTGAGGCTTAAGGAAAAAAAAATGTTTCCAGCCCTAAGGGAAACCCAAGAGGATACCAAGATGGTTGAATCAGCTGGGTCTACATAAACCCAGTAGCGGAACCAGTTTACTTGTTGCGCTTATATGAATGCTTAGTAATTTCGATGCTGACATTGAAAGATCACTTTCACACTGAGAAATTACATTTTAAAACATTATGCAAACGTAAACTGATGTCTAGATTTCCATATATTACCAATACAGCCATAAGTCATACATGAAGCTATATGAGTTGCTAATTCGTGTTTACTGAATAATTTTTTTTTATCTTGCATCTGATTTTGAATCTGCTGAAAGACTGATAATCCTTCTGACGAAAATATGCATCTTTTCTTAAGGAGGTTTGGGACCCAGGGATTAAAATCAGTTCCTCATTTGTCATGTCTAATATGAGAAACGTTTTGAAGAACTAGACTTTAGAGCTAAAATGTGAGCACCCAGGAGACAAACTCCATATTGCTCGTTCTGCATTAATTTCTGAGCTTTGTGTTTAATCAGAAGGCTAGGAAAGGCACTTGCCATCTTTGTCCAGAAACATGGCTGCAAAGATAATAAAGAAAAAGCTATATTATTTGCCATGCAGTTCACAAAAGATGATCTTTCATTTCTGGCAGGAGCTACAGCGCCACTGTTTCTGATAGTAGCAACAACACTGGACGCTTCTTCTCCTCACTTGTCCACGCGTGTGGACCAGTAGTAATCTAGCTCCACTGACTCTGAGGTCCAACCTAACCCAAGGCAAGCACCAAAAGCACGCTATCACCTGCTGACATCGTTACAAATTCTAAGACCAAAATGCAATTATTCTTCTCCTCAAAAGATAATAGTGCAAGCTATGGGCTAAATTTTTGTGTTCTCTCAAAATTCATGTGTTGAAGCTTTAGTCACCAATGGGATAGAGATAGGGCCTTTGGAAGTTACTTAGTGTTAGATGAGATTACGAGGGTAGGACCCTTACGGTGGGATGAAGGCCTTTGTAAGAAGAGGCACCAGAGAGTTGCTTTCCCTCTCTCTCTTTCCCAGAAGACACACAAAGAAGAGGTCAAGTGAGCACACAGAGAGATGGTGACTGCCTAGAAGGCAAGAAAAGAAGCCTGAGAATGAAATCTACTTGGTTGGCACCTTGATCTTGGATTTCCCAGCCTCCAGAACTACAAAAAAAAAAAAAAAATGTCTGCTATTTGAACCACCACCCTATGGTATTTTGATATGAAAGCCCAAATAGACTAATATAATACATATGTTTGTGCTTTACTTTTCGAGACTTGTAGACTTCAAGCACAGCCAACAAAACATAGATTGCTAGTGGGCTTGGATAACTGTGTGAGTTCCTAGAGCTGCCATAACAAATTACCACAATCTTGTTGGCTTAAAGCCGAGAAATTTATTCTCAAGAAGTGGAGGCCGTCTAGAATCAAGGTGTCAGCAGGCCACACCAGCTCCGAAGGTTCTCAGGGAGAACCCCTCTTTGGTTCTTTCAGTTTCTCATGGCTGCAGGGGTTCTTAGCTTGTAGCTACATAACTATAATCAGTGCCTCCATCTTTATATGGCCCCTTCCTCTTCTCCAGGGTGATCTCATTTCACGCTCCTTAACTTAATTATATCTGGAAAGACATTGACTAAATAAATTCACATTCACAGGTTCTAGGGGTCAGGATGTGGAAATCTCTTCAGGGACCACTATTCAATGCCCTACAGATGACTATGTACCCTAAAGAAGAAAGATGATAAATTAGGGACACACCTGGCAAAAGAAAATTCAGAAATGATTTATGTTGGTTTCAGGCCATCACCCCATGCTGTGCCTTTAAACGAAGATTAAGCCAATGGAATTTCCATATGGTTGGAAAGAAAATAACTGCAAAGCTACTGAACTGGAAACTCAGTATCTGATTTTCTACTTTGTGACAGGCTACATTACAAGGACTGCAAAGCATTCTGTGTTTACATGCAGTTCCTGCTTTCTGCAATCCAACTTTGGCAATTTCCATTTACAGTGTTCAGCCAATTAAACCTCTCTTATCAACTCAGGGCATTTACAGCAGGGAGGCAACACACAATTAAAGTTCTATCAGTTAGTCAGCTTCCATATGTCCTCCAACTCTCAGCCTCAGTCTGTTTTTACAGTTTCATTTGTATCTGAGACCTTTTCCTGTGGCTTATCATTCTGTCCTCAAAGTGAGAGAATTCAGGGAGAGTTATTGGTCTGTTAGCACAAAAGACAAAAGAGGGAGAATTTATGGAGTCAGGTAAAGCAAAACAAAGATTCATCACAGAGGCATTTCTCAATCATTGATAGTGCTGCATTAGCATTTGTTCAGTTATCCTGTTTGATAGTCTCTGTACACCAGTGAGGAATGGGGAAATTATTATCCTTATCTTACCAATAATTAAACTGATGTTAACAAGAGTTGAACTACCTTTCAAGACCACAAAGTTTATATGTAGTGCACCAGAACAGGTGAGATATTTTGGCAAATTATCCATACAGTCACTTTTTTTTAAAGGGGTAGATTTCCAAAATACTTTAAACAATAGAAGCATAAATTTCACTTATGCTATTCCTCTAAAAATCTGAAGAGCATTTCTATCTTTCATACCCTGAGAGTTATGCACATGGTTCTTACTTCTCCCAGTAACCACCATCCAAGGTATTTGTGTATTGTATTTTATAGCTATTATTATAAAAAATGCCTTATAAGAAAAAAAATGTTTGAATGTATTTATCTTCATTCATTCTTTATGAGGTTTTTGTTTCTAGGCCTTATCTTAAACATTGTTATTGTTATTAAATTTTAAGCCTTTTTAATTCTGTGAAGGCAAAAAGTGGAAACCTGATAAACACATGTATATGTTTAAAAAAAAATTCCCCAAATCTCAGTGGCCCACTGCATTTATTTTTCTTAGTCATAGGCCATGGGACTGTTGGGACAGTTCCATTTTAGGCTGCAGACAAGAGTCAGGTCTGTCCATGTGTTTCCTCATTCCGAGACTAGCACCTTCCCTAGGCATGTTCTTTTCATGGCAGCTGGTAGACACGCAACATGGCAAACCAAGCCAAGCAAGTTCATTGAAGTTCATTGAGTTTTACCAAGTTCATTGCCCAGGCAAGTTGAAATCAGTGAAGTGGAGAAATACACTCTATCCCAAAGGAAGCTACCACAACAATAAACATGGTGTAGTAAAGACCATGTTTTGACTCTGTTATATGCAGGGAATAAGGAATAATCCAATGTGAACAATAAATCTGTGTGATCAATAATCCAATCCACACTATGTACAGAAATCTCAAATCCGTTCTCTGTCCTTTTCAGGAGTTGAAATTGATTGGACTGGACATCCCACACTTTGCTGCAGATCTTCCACTGAATCGATGTAAAAACCGTTACACAAACATCCTACCATGTAAGATGGTCAATAGTTGCCGATCTTGATCGTGTCTCTTGAAGTTTGAAATACTGTTAACTGCAGACCAGTCAATTTCACTCATCTCTGACCAGACCCCTCCAGGGTCTGCGTCTCTAGCACATCCCTGAGATGGCATTCATCTCACTCCCATTGGAGGTTATTAGTTCCTATCATATGGAGGAAGATTTAATTATCATGCTTTTAAATGAATTGTATTTGACAGAAAAAGCTGACCATTTGGCCCTGTGGAGACCACAAGGGTCTGAGCCAAATTAGGACTCAGATAATCTGTGCTCTTTTAAAATACTTTTAGTCAGTTTGTTGGCTTTGGAAAGAGGCAAATAGAAAGTGAAAAGCATTAAAATACCTTCCCTAACTTCTGGCAAGTTATGTTGTTGCTTAGCAGTTTGTGAAAAAGAGCAATATTCAAGAGAGAAAAAAAGTAATATAAAGTACTTACAGGACAATTAAAAGACATTCCAGCATAGATTTAACTTTCTTCTCCACTACACTCTGGGTGAGCTGCACAAGAATGGAAAAGTCAGAAGAGGGAGAAAATCTGTAGAAAGAGATCTCTTTCATATGGTTTCTTGATGAAATTAGGTAGTCTTAGTATAGTAACATTTCACACTTGTACATAGGTCAGAATTTTCTCGTTCAAAGTCCACTTACAAAAATCTCCTGTGCATCTTTTCTTCTCCAGAGCTCCCAAGCGTAGTAAATTTTGAAGTTGTCCCTGGGTGAGATGTAAATCATGTATTCAGGCTATGTACTATAGCTTTTCATACAATCTCCCAGAAATATTAGTTCTTGTAAATGTGCTACACAACTTCCCAAAGCCCTGGAGACAGTTCTTTCAAGGACAGGAGACCTGGTGGGAAGAAAATAGTGGTCGGGAGATATGTATGTATTTATTTAAACAAGAAACTAAGATTGAGAAATGGCTAAAATAAGTTACCTACCTACTCTATTACTGACCTATGTGACTTGATATTGGACAGAGGTCAAGCTCATTCTTCCTTCCCTCTCAATGTTTAACATTTCTTTTCTCTTTATGCTTTACAGATGACTTTAGCCGTGTGAGATTAGTCTCCATGAATGAAGAGGAAGGGGCAGACTACATCAATGCCAACTACATTCCTGTAAGGAGAGAAAACATCAGGCATCCCAAGCTAGCCCAGCCAGTGGAATACTATTAGTATTATATGTGTGGTCAGACAGTTAAAAAGGGAGCCTTTCTTCTACACAGCTCAAACCCTGCAGAGCAGTTTCCACTATTTCATTTCAGAGTAAAGAATGGGGGTGGGGTGGGGAAACCCATCAATAAGTAATGTTCTGATTTCTTTGTAAACGAATAGCAAACGAGAAAGTAGAAAGGCTAAAGATCATCTCTCGTGTTTAAACTTCAGTTTCAGCAAACAAATTCAAAGGGCTCCACCTGAGCACCTGCGCTTTTTATATAGCTATAAAGAGAGTGGTTGTTGTCACAAAAAGGTGTGGATGTGATTTTTATAGGCTTCTGGAGTACAATGCTTAAAATCACAAAGACCTATATAATCAGTTATTCTGATTGCCTCTTTGATTAAAAAAGTAGAAAATGTTACATAGGTGTGTGATCCTTCACCAGTTTTATCACCGGTACATTTTCTGACGTTCTCCCTGTGGGTGGAAGAGCATTTGGTGTTGACTTTGTCTGGCTGGTTAGTTGATGACTGTTTCTCATCTCTCAGGGATACAACTCACCTCAGGAGTATATCGCCACCCAGGGGCCACTGCCTGAAACCAGGAATGACTTCTGGAAGATGGTCCTCCAACAAAAATCTCAGATTATTGTCATGCTCACTCAGTGTAATGAGAAAAGGAGGGTACGTGCCAAATGGGACTGTTCCTACTCAGCAGCTAAGCTACCTCAGCTGCTGCCGCTGGTAACGTGCTTAATGTGTAGCAGAAACTATTGGTTTGTTTTTAATCTTTACCACAGTCCCACAGTATAGGTCTTTAGACAGGCAGATACCATTATCTGCCCTAAGTGAGCATAGACTCAATTTCTTCCCTAGGCTGTTTATTTGAAAAGATTGTGTTAACCTCCCTCCAGGTGAAATGCGACCATTACTGGCCATTCACAGAAGATCCGATAGCTTATGGAGACATCACCGTAGAGATGGTCTCAGAGGAAGAGCAGGACGACTGGGCCTGTCGACACTTCCGGATCAACTATGTAAGTCACCAAGTAGGTGGGCAGTTGCTGTCCCCTGCTGACACTCCTCCTACAGCCTCCCAGCAAGTGGCTGGGGATCAACCCATCACCATGTAAAATAATGACCACCTCAGGGCCTTGTAAGGCTGCTTCCTTCCAAAGAAAACATTCACTTTTATTATAGTTCTTTCCCATTTCCTCCAAGATGGTGAGGATTGACATGGTTGGCCTGCAGGGCCTGAGAAGATGCAATAAAAAGTCTGCTCTGGTCCATCTCGAATTAGCCCAGGGCAACAAAAGATGCACTTATTCATTGCTTACCAGGCGTGATTGAGTAGGGAAGGGTTCTCAGTACTTGTATTAACCATACATGAGTATAATGAGGATGTATAAGGCTCACTTACTTTTGTCTAAATTTTTTATTTTAAATTTTTATTTTTGTTTTTTTAGAGACAAGGGTCTCACTCTGTCATCCAGGCTGGAGTGAAGTGGCACAATCATAGCTCACTGCAGCCTTGAACTTCTGGGCATAAGTAATCCTTCACCTCAGCCTCTGGAGTTGCTAGGACAACAGGCAGGAGTGCCTGGCTGTGTTTTAAATTAAACACTTAACCATGATTTAACAGGCATCCTCGAACTTTTTAAACAGGGGGCCAATTCACTGTCCCTCAGACTATTGGAGGACTGGACTATAGTTTAAAAAAAAACTATGAACAAATTCCTATACACACTGCACATATCTTATTTTGAAGTAAAAAACAAAATGGGAACAAATACAATTCACACCAACACATGTGGCCTGCAGGCCGTAGTTTGAAGACCCCTGATCTAGAAGTTTGGGTTTTGTCTGGTTGGTTTCCATTATTTGAAAGCACCTTTGAAGTACTGCCCAGGCCATCTGGTGTCCAAAGTGACATTCAGCAATGAGGCATGTGGCACTTTTTCTAGGATGATTTCATGAACTTGTCAGACATCGTATAATGACAGCTCTGATGGCCATCCCAGAAAAAGAGTTCCAAAACCATTTTGATAGATGATCTAGGCATTGGTATAACTGTGTATCTGTGCATAACTTCCCAAGGGTAGTATCTCAAAAGTGACTATAGTCATATTCAACAATGAGATATATAGTTCTTTTTCTAGGATGAGTTCACCAACTTAATTGTCTGGCCTTGGATGATCCCACCACTGCACTCAGGCCTAAATGAAGGACTATGACCCTGTGTCTAAAATAAATAAATAAAGAAATAACGTATTACCATCTGGCCCTTATAGGAAAAGTTTATTGACCTTTAATATAGACAATGGGAACAAAGACTGTCTACATGCATACAACCTAAGAATTCAACAACTATCCACTCCTTGATATTTACAAGAGACAAATCCCTTCTTAACCACTACTAGTTAACAGTCTCTTTTCTGGCCAGGAGAATTTAGTTGAACTATCCCAGGATGCCTGTGCCAGACTGTTGTACACGTCATGCTGTTACATTTTTTTTGAAATGCTCATTTTCTCCTGATTCCCAAGCACATTCCCACTCAGAGTTTCAGCCAAGAGTTGCCTCCTTTGTGGAGTCTTCCTTGGACTCTGAGCCCACTAGCGAGTAGAGTCTCTCAGAGACTGTGCTATCTCAGCACATTACAGATGGTTTCAATTCTCCCTCCTCTTGTCTGCCTCTGCCTGTACACGGTGAGTTTCAGAAGCAAATATTTTATCTTTGTAGAATGAATAAATCAGTGAATAAATGAATTATTTCAAAAATAATAAAGCCAAAGAAATTAATAAGGCATACATAAAGCATCAACAGACTTTCCATCAAAAAACATATTTGAGGGTGGCACCTGTGGCTCAAAGGAGTAGGTCGCTGATCCCATATGCTGGAGGTGGGGGGTTCAGACCCAGCCCTGGCCAAAAAAAAAAAAAAACTGCAAAAAAAACCCCATATTTGATCATCTAAATGTGACTTGAACTCTGCTTTTTGTCTTTGCTATTTCAGTTAGAAAGCTGGTGCAAATTGCTAGACAAATATTAAAAAAAAAAAAAAGAAAGAAAAACCTTGTCCCTAGGATTTTATTTAGGAGGAAAAGCTTGCAGAGCATAAAATAGCGTCTGTTCCCATGCCTATTCCCTTGACAGGGAAGAATCACATAAGAGTATTGTATGGTTAGTACTATACTTTCTTGTCCTTGGTCTTAAATGATGACCTATCTTTCAATGACATTTGAAGGGGGAAAAATGAGAATAAAACACTGAACAACAGTGTCCGCTTGTCAGATATACAGTAACTACAAGCATCTAGTTCCACAGCGCCCCCTTCTGACCAGAAGCATCCAGAATCTAAATGTTAAGCTTCTACTGTGTCTAAATTGCCTAAAGAATGCTGGGCTGTGCTAATGAATATAGTTTTCTGTTTGTAACAAACCAAGTAGTACAGTAATGATACTAATATCTAACACACACCATCCCTTCGGCAACACAATCGCACTTAATCTGCACAACCGCCCTTGTTATAGGTACCAATGGGGCATTTTTAGATACAAGAAGATCAAAGCTCCATGAGTCAGGTCCGTGGTGTCAAAGCTCTAGACAGGGATCCTCATATAAATGATTTCTTTGAAAGTGTCTTCTTTGGTAAAACCCGTAAATGAGCAAGGGAAGCAGAATGAGGCAGGGAAGAAGCCCCACACTGCTGTGGGTTCGGCGGCAACCTCACTTCTGCCAGATCACTTTAGCCCTGTGAGGTCAGTGAGTGGCGCCCTCACAGCCTTGCCCTGTTCTGAAAGAAGGGGCTGGATTTTTGTTACCCAGGCATCAGTCAGTCCTTAGCTGCCACCTGGCCTCAGCAGGAGAGTACAACCTCTTAGGTTTTCCTTAACTATACAAGCCCAGATTATTTGAAGCTTCATACAATTAGTCTTTGTTTTCAGCACTGCCTTTGCGTCAGATGCAGAGCTAAGACTTGCTGGGTGGGGAAGGGCACTGCCGGGGAGCAGAATGTGGCTCTACCTTCTTGCACCATGAACTTGTGATCATCAGTGGAGACCTGGACCATCCAGTCTGTGGGCTGGGAGATTAATGCTTAACATTGTTTTTGTCTTTTTTCCCCCCAAAGGCTGATGAAACCCAGGATGTGATGCATTTTAACTACACGGCATGGCCTGATCACGGCGTGCCCACGGCGAACGCTGCAGAGAGCATTCTGCAGTTTGTGCACATGGTCCGACAGCAGGCTACCAAGAGCAAGGGCCCCATGGTCATCCACTGCAGGTGACCCCTTGCATTTTCTGTTAAGCATTATGAGTTTTTTGTTTGGGTTTTTTTTTTAAACATTTTAAATTTTATTCTACATATGTAGAAAGCTATTGGAGAGTCAGAAGCAGGGGAATGATTTGACAAGCTGTATGTCTTTTTTGTTGTTGCAGTTTTTGGCCGGGGCTGGGCCTGATCCCACCACCTCCAATATATGGGGCCGGCACCCTACTCCTTGAGCCACAGGCACCGCCCCATGAGTTCTTTATATAAAGAAAATAGCCCACCATTCCACAAACCCCTGATCAATTTAATGGACAATGAAATGAATTCTGATTTTTAAAATTTGTGATTAATTGAACTCTCATTATATATAGCATTTACTTATATACTTATACAGTATTTACTTATCATGGCTATTTTATATCTATTAGCCTATGATAGCCTATGAGATGGATATTGTTCTTCCCAATTAAAGAAAGTTCATGCAACTAGAACTTGGAGGAGTTAGTATTCAAATTCAGGCATGCCAGCTTGGCACTCGTAGCACAGTGGTTATGGCACCAGCCACATACACCAAAGTTGGTGGGTTCAAACCCGGCCTGGTCAGCTAAACAATAATGACAACTGCAACAAAAAAATAGCTGGGCATTGTGGCGGGCACCTGTAGTCCAGCTACTTGGGAGGCAGAGGCAAGAGAATCGCTTGAGCCAAAGAGTTTGAAGTTGCTGTGAGCTAGGACGCCACAGCACTCTACCAAGAGCGATATAGTGAAACTTTATCTCAAAAAAAAAAAAAAACTAGAACAAAACAAAACAAATTCAGGTATGCCTATCTCCGAAGGCCACAGGCCCTTAAGTACTCTGTGAGATTATCCTGCTCCATCAAGCTCCCCTGTGGTTATAACAAGAACACATACAAGCAGCTGGTCACAACCTGAAATAATATAATAGACATAAAAGCAAGGAAAGGGAAAGAAAAACTTAAAACATTCAGCTTGTTACGATTAACATTTTCTATGCCTGATCTTCAGGGCTGTCTCTAACTTTTTAGACTGATAGAATGAAGGGGAGTTATGATCCATCCCCTTACAAAAAATCAAGGTTCACACCAATTCCTTGAAGGAAGCGTTATCTTTAATCTTTTCTTTCTATCAGGTGACCGAAGCTCCATTAGAATCCACCTCTGTGATACAATACTGTTGTAAAATGTTTAAGCAACCTCAAAAGAGTAAGGAATATACATATGCTCTGATTTCACATCAGAAGCAGAAGGAGAATGAAGGTGTGAAGGGAAGCAGGGGCAGCCACGCCAACGCAGCTGTGACCCCAGCTCTAGCACCGGGACCTGTGTGATTAGAATGGCTGTGGTGTGTGCGTGCACATGCATGTGAGCCCGTGTGCGTGGGGGGGGGATGTATGTCTCCCTGTAAGAAAAAATGCTTCCTAAGCTACTAAGTCTCTCTTAAGGGAGGAGACTACTGCTGTCAGTCCAACGTAGGCATTCGCAAAGCTGTGCTTTAGCAGGTGGACTTGTCTATTCTCAAAATAGTTCTTTATATTTTGAAACTTGAGATCAAACTCCTGGATGCCTTTCAGGGCAAAGAACAGGTGTAGTTCTGGATATGACTTTGCAGTGGCAGATGACTTAATCTGAGAAATCCTGGAGGCAATCGTGGTCCAGCAGGATAAAACAAATCAGGCTCTGAACTCAAGGTTTTTAGTGCAGGGTTTTCGTAGCAAATTTTGCATATCAATTGGCTTCATGGTTCTCTTTCCCATAATTCCGTCATAACTCAGAGATTAGAGCCCTTGGCTCTTCTATGACTGGATGACTGGAAGAAAGTAAGAGCTGGCATTACCGTGTGAAATGAGGGGCTGTGTTGAGTGGAGGCCAGCCCTGTCGGTCCACTTCCACCTGTGCTCTGAGCTCTGGGACTGGGAGATGGGTGGAGACCGGGTCGGAATATTTAACTTGACTATGCCAAACATCCCAGGGGATTGCAACAGGTCCAGGACCCAACAAAGGGCAGATGTGCGGTGAGGAAGGGTTGAGATGGTGAGCTGACCTTGGTGTTGAAGGTCCACAAACCACTATGGCCCAAAGCTGGAGTTGGAGTGTGGGCTTCTCCCCTAGACGTTTGACCTGGGTGAGAGGGCTTTGCTCTGAGGCTGTTTACAAGATGGGGCATTGTTTATTGCATCAGCTCTCTGAGGACAGAGGTACTTAATATGGGATGGTTACCCCTTCTCCAGCAGAGAGCTCAGAAAATGGTGTGGCCAAGGCAGTGCAAACCCATATCTCAGGAAGGTAGAAGCAAGTCAGAAATCACACTAGAAGGAACAACAAGCACAACAGCACACTTAAACAAGAGTTAAGTGGAAAATATTGCCAGGAGTTTAGTCCCTTTTTTCACAACTGTGCTATCTATCAATATTTAGAATGCCTCCATTTATTTCCTACAGTGACATAGTCCTGAGTAATGTAATGTCTGAACATTTTTTTGCAGTGCTGGCGTGGGACGGACGGGGACATTCATTGCCCTGGACAGGCTCCTGCAGCACATCCGGGATCATGAGTTTGTTGATATCTTAGGGCTGGTGTCAGAAATGCGGTCCTACCGGATGTCTATGGTACAGACAGAGGTAAGAGCATAAACAATACGTATTATTTACTCTGCCCTGGACTGAAAAACTTACCATGATCCAACCTCATGCGTCAAGACAATTGTCTTAAATTGTTTTTTGCATCTGCCTTTTGCATTTTCTTATTATCTATGTCCAAACTGCTTTGAGGTAGAAAAGAAGTAGATGCTCATCACTAGAAAGCCAGTCAATGTATATTGATTATACTTTATCGGCATTGTATGCCTTTTAGTAATCCAAGTGGTTCTTTGCTAGAATAAAACCTCTTTGAACAGACTGAGTTAGGGGCAGGTGACAGCCATTCTGAGTAGGTTGTTTCTATAGTTAGAGACTGTAGAACCAATCCACTTTCATTTATATTTGAAATGTTGGATTCTGGTTAATAAATTCATCATTAGTTTGTTTCAAATCACTTTAAAAATTTTTCTTTACAGATTTCTATCTTTCTTGTTCTTTTTTTTTTTTTTTTTTTTTTTTTGTAGTTTTTGGCTGGGGCTGGGTTTGACTCCACCACTTCTGGCATATGGGGAAGGTGCCCTACTCCTTTGAGCCACAGGCATTGCCCCAGATTTATTTCTTTAGAGATTGTAGTGGGGGCAGGCTGGACTCAAACTCCTGGGCTGAAGCAATCCTCCTCCTCCAATCGGTGGGAGTAGTTGGGATTACAGATGTGTGTCACCATGCCCAGCCCAATGTATTTTTAATGATGATCATGGATTGAATTTGTACTTTCTGTCCTTTTTATGATTTTAAAGATTCCGGGTTCCCAATCTACAGCATATTATCAGTTCCTTCATCTAAATGAATGGGTTTATTATTGTAACAACAAGGGAGCATCCCCCAGAAATGCCCAGCAGCATTACATGCTCCCTCTTCCCTTCTTGCCCAAGTCTTCTTTCCCGTGAACCCTTCCGATGCATTCAGTCTGAATAACAGCTCAGGGTGACGCTGGCAGACAGCATCGCATGCCTCAGAGTACCTGTGGACGCACACCTATATGGGCGCAAAAATCCAAGTACAAGAGCTTGTTTGCGAACCTCATCACCCAGCCATACTTGAGACTTCTTAGCTTCAGGCATACAGTAATCCTTTTTCTCAAGGAGTGTGTGTGGGACGAACACGTGTGGAATATGAACACACCTGGCCTGACCTCTACTCCTGGATTAAAAGTTTGCCTGGTTCTCTTCCTCTGCTTTTCCTACCCAACACCACTAGATGTCAGCATAACCCCAAAGGCCTAGAGTCATGGCGGCTCTTCAGCGCCTGAGTTTCTCCTTTCCCTCCCCATTCCCACCTGACCAAGGCTTGGCAGAGCGGGTTCAATGTGTTTATTTTTGATCTATCGCAGAATCATACTACTTTAGAAAGAGTAGCCACTGGCATTCGGTCGTCTCATGGATAATTATTAATAGTCAGGAAGCAAGTCATTTATTGGTTTCCTCATTTTGCTGAGCTCACTCGCAGCTCAGTCCTGCTGCCTCCTAAGCTTCTGTTGTAGGAGTTGGGCAGAGTGGCTCAGTCCTGATCCTAGCACTCTGGGAGGCCAAGGGGAGAGGATCCCTTGAGCTCAAGAGTATGAAACCAGCCTTAGCAAGCGTGAAAATTACTCAAAATAGAAAAATTAGCCAGGCATGGTGGGCAGCACCTGTAGGCCCAGCTATTTGGGAGGCAGGAGGATTGCTCAAACACAAGAGTTTGAGGTGCTGTAAGCAAGGCCAACATCAAAGCACTCTAGCCTGAACCAGCAGAATGATACTGTCTCAAAAAAAAGAAAGAAAAGAAAAAAATTCTGTTTTAGGGACATAACCATCTCTTAGTTATGATAAATTTAAAAGGTCTGGCTTCCCCAAACAAGCTCACTACCTAATGACTAAACAATGCTTTATTAATAGATTTGTATGTTTGGTTTTTACTTCCAGAAATTCACACCCTAATATGTGATTAAAAACTCCCTGTTACATATATGAATCCCAATGCTGTAAGGACTACACCTTAATTTAAGTATGGTGAATTTGATAAATTGTCTGCCTGGTCTTTTAATTTATACCCTTAAAACTTCACAGGCTGTAACTATGGCCTATTTGCTTTTGACTTTTCCCAGCTACAGGCTCAATCTCTTTCACAGGCAGATCCTCCATTCCATTGTTAGCTCCATTATGTTTCTTCTGGTGGGAGAATTACACAAAACTAGAGCAGCCACCACGTGGTTTTCTGCAAAACCAAGAAAAATGTTTTGTTTTCCCCCAATTTTCTTACCCTAAACTTCAGTTGTTTGACTTGTTCATGGAGGCATTTTAGGCTGACATTTCTGTGGACACAGTCTTTTTAAAGTATGATACTCCTTCCCTGAACTCTCATGAGGAGTTCAAAGTCAGCAAAGGGGGCAGAGGTCCCCCTAGGTTACTCACTTTTCCCAGCTGTTCCAGATTGACCCTTGAGTTCAGACACAATTTTGCGATGGATGCGTTCCAGCCCCAGTTATTTATTTGTGTGTGTTCTGTGTTAACTTATATCTAGAACATCTTGTTAATTTACCTTCATTTTTCCTCATTCCTCTGTTTTCCCTGGTGCAACTCGTATTTTCAACAGTGGTTGATTTACCTAACATTTTCTTGAAGCCCATTCATGTGCAAATCTCGCTGCCTTCTAAGTTACTGAAGTTAATAAAATTATGAAGTAAGAAGAAAAAAAGATTCTTTTCACATTTATCATCCCAGAGTACCCTTTGACACTCATGGTTTTCAGGAAGGTAAAATGATTCACCAGTTGAGTTCTGTCTTTATATGTATAATCAGCCCATGAATTGTAAACCACATTTCCTCCTATCGCTGGTATTCCATTTTCCATCCTTGTCTCTATTGCCTTGATTTCATCACTCCACCCCACCCCAAAATACCAGCAGTCACTGATTAAACACAGTGACGTTGTCTGGTGCAGATTTCAGGGTCCCTGTAACATGTGGCCTGGGCAGCATGGTGACCTGCGGTCTTTCTTTTCCTAACCTGGCCAGACACACTTCATCGGCTTCTCCATGCAGGTACAGGGGTGGCAGCTTCACCAGTGCACAAATCACGTCACCTCTCTAAGTTCCCATTTCTCATCTGTAAAATAGAAAGGACACAATTGAATTTCACAAATTGTTGTAAATTAGACATTATGTGGAACAGTAGGATCTAGGTAAGTGCTTTGAAACTCTGGAATGCTATGGTTCAGTTTTGTTCATCTTTCTGTGCTTGTTTCCCTTTTATTAAGTATTTGATTTGGTTTTCCTTTAATAACCTGGAGGTCAGTTGGGGCTTTACTTTGAGCAGTCTGTCCTTGTGATGGGCAGCTTAGATTTCTCAGGGCCTCTCATGGATATAAATAGCCTTTATTTACTTTTCCTGTGTGGGTGTTTTTTTTTAATTTTTGTTTTTTGGAACACAAAGATGGGCTAATGTAGATATGGATTGCAAGTCCCAGAAGTCTCTAGCCTTATCTATTCCCAGTGCTGACATCACCCCGGAAGCAGTGGGTGGATGTGGGATGATCAGAAAGGGTTACTCGGTTTCTGATGCAACACTATCGCAATGGAGGGATTGGGTTTTCTCCAAATTGTGTTGACAAATACAGGTTAGGCTGAGGGACCAACCCAGTGAGATTTGAAGTACTGTTTTATTTTTGTACAAAGTTGTTATTCAACAAGTTTCTTCTTAAAATCCTATGGCTATCTTGACTGGATCTTATTTAAAGGTTATTTCTAATAATAGTACTTAGAAAAAAACTCTGAGAAATAAAGAAAAAGAGGAAAGACAATGAAATTACCTTTATTTTATGCCCCAAAGACACATTTTGATGATGTCATCCCAGCTTCCACTGAAGTACAACTTTTACATGATTATACACATGTGCTATACATATAAGTGTGTATGTAATGTTTTTTACATCTTAATTTTCCACTTAGCACTTTACTACGTACCTGTGTGTTATTACAAATTGTCTGAAATCCATAAAGCTTATTTTAAAGACTTGATTAATGTTTCATTATAGATAAACTATTTCTCAATCCAGCCTCCTTTTTAATAGAACATCAAATTGGATTCTTTTCCACTTGTTACTATTATCTGTGTCCATATCATTTATTAGCACTTTATTAATTCCATCTCCACCAGTAGGTAGAAATGACTGCTTTAACAAACACAAGTCATCATTGAATGTTATTTTTTTCTCTTCAGTTTCACAGATTACGTTTTAATTTTTTTTATTTTGACATGTATGTGTGTTTATTAGGTTTCCACCTTTTGCCTTCACAGAATTAAAAAGGCTTAAAATTTAATAACAAAAACAATGTTTAAGATAAACTCTAGAAACAAAAACCTTGTAAAGAATGAACAAAGATAACTACATTCAGAAAAGAAAACAGACGATTACTGCATCGAAATATTAAGCAATATTAATAATAATAATGCAAAGAAGGTAACATTCACATTGTTAAATAAGAGTATGTCTGTTATAGAATGCTTTGACTCTGAGGCTCAGTATGAAGTCAACAGTTAATCTCTTATTTTTTTCCTCAAAGTCTCAAAAAATAGACAACTCATATTATATGAGTAAAAGTAAATGATAGTTTCAAAAGCCAGATCATGCCAAATCTTATAGACAATAGAAGAAGGAGAAATATTTCAAAATCATTCTACTTGATCTGGATAAAAACAGGAAAAAGGAAAGAAAATAGAGACTAATTCTCACATAAATTGGATTCATTTTTGACCAAAGTACATTACTTAAACATTAATTTTTAATTCAACTTATCAATATGTTGTTTAGGATATTCCATCCTCATTTATAAGTGAAATATGTTTCTAATTTCCCTTTATAACAATATATTTTCTCAAATTTTAATATTAGGTGTATCTAGTTTGACAGATTAAAAAAAATTGTTCTAATTTACATTTTTTTGTTGCTTGGCCATTTTTGCATGTTTTAATATTTCCTCGATTTACTTCAATAATGATTTAGTAAGTAAAAACTAAACGTAGGCCTAAGGAATAAAAAGACACAGTCCCCAGTTTCTAGGGATATTTAGTCTAGTGGTTGATGTACTTTACTTATTTGCCTATTTGTATGTTACTGATATGGATGACTTTTTAAATGAAGGCATTGACATTTTATCATAATTCTAGAAAATATTTTTTCCAGTTTCTGATTTGCCTTTTATTTTATTCTTTTTTACCATTTTTTAATATAAATAGCTTAAAATTTTATTTGCAATTTGTTTCACTGCTTTTAATTTTAGAAATTCCTTTCCTAAAGTAACCAGAGAGCAATTAACCTATATTTTCCTCTACATTTTTCTTCTTCTACTTTTTTTTTTGAGACAGAGTCTCACTTTGTCACCCTTAGTAGATTGTCCTGGTGTCATTGCTCACAACAGCCTCAAACTCTTGGGCTGAAGAGATTATCTTGCCTCAGCCTCCCAAGTTGTTGGGACCACAGGTGCCAGTCACAACCCAGCTAGTATTAGAGACATGGTCTCAATCTGGCTTAGGCTGATCTCGAACCTGTGAGCGCAGGCAATCCTCCCACTGTGGCCTCCCAGGGTGCTAGGATTATAGGCACGAGCCACTACACCCAGTCACTTTTACATTTTTCAATGGCTTAATTTGTTAAACTTTCTGGAATTTGGTTTGGTGTATGAGGAAGTGTTGTACTATTATTTTTTTCAAAATAGCTGATAATATGATTAAATATTCATGCTTTTAGCATGAACAAGTGTTTCATGATGTATAGCATGGTGAATATACATAATAATACTTGAAATTTTTTAAGACAGTAGATCTTAAGTGTTCTCACCACACAAAAAAGATTACGGTAACTGAGTCAGGTGATAGCTGTGTAAATTAGCTTGATTGTGATAATTATTTCGTAATGTATATCAAATCATGCCATTGTATACTATAAATATATACAATTTTTATTACACCTCTAAGCTAGAAACAAAATTCCCCTGTAAAAAAATTAAAAGTCCTAAGCTCTATCATTAATCAAAATATTTTACAGTCAATTCCCTTCAGTTTTCTAGTTAGATTAATAAAATTATATGCCTACGAATAAAGAAAACAATTTCCTCCTACACAAGATGTTGATTATTGAAACCGTTATAAGATTAAAAGTTTACATCTTTGCACATTTCTGCATAAAAATCTCTCGCTCTGAGACATATTTCTGTCTCCTACTCAGGAGCAGTACATTTTTATCCATCAGTGCGTGCAGCTGATGTGGATGAAGAAGAAGCAGCAGTTCTGCATCAGCGATGTCATCTATGAGAATGTCACCAAGTCCTAGTTCAGAATCTGGAAGAGTGAGTAGAAAGGAGCTGATCTCGGACGCTCTGTCTTAGAAAATGGGAGGAGCCAGCATGGGACAGGACGGAAGGCAGGAGTGGCCCTTTGTACTGACTCTGATTTCAAGCGAGTATTTCTGCCCAACTTCCAGCCCCACAGGGTGATCATAGGGAAAAACAAATACCATAGCTGATCTTTGAACTTCAGTGCACCTTGGTTGGTGGTAGAAACCACCAGGAGCGTCTGCTGCTCATGGTGCTTTGAGCTGTGTTCCCTCCACCCAGAACCTTAAGTTACTTTGATATTAGATCTGTGCCTGCAATGTCTGAGTACTACTACCCAAGTGTAACTATCGAGATACTTTATGCAAACAACAGGGAGTTACAAAGAAGACAAGGTGGAGTAGAATCGCCCCATAAAGAAAAACAATAGTGGTAATAGAGTCTCAGGGACTCCAGAGTCTGAAAACGCTTGATCTTACCCATTATGTGAGTTCTAACTTGAGAGCTTCACGAAAACATAAGTGATATTTGGAGATCCGAATTGAATTTGGAGATCCAATTTGGGCTGCGTAAGTAGTCTTGGCTGAGTAACTCATTCAGCTCAGGGTAGAGGGTCTGAGTAGCCTGGAGAGGAGAGAAGAAAGACACCAATAAGGTGGGCAGGGGGCAGCAGTGCATTGTGGGAGAAACATGGACGTCTGGGAAGCATCTGGGCCAGTTGGAGAAAGAGGGGATTAGCATTGCACCTCTGCATTCTTCGAGAAAGAGAGATGGCAACATGAGGGGGCAGGAAGAATAAAGAACAAGGAAAGACAGAACGAGACAAATTTAGAGAGAAGGAAAGACATTCAGACCCATGGAAAAGAGGAGTCGCACAGAGAATGATGCACCCACAAACCACATTCACCTGCGCTGAGGACCGGAGTATACTGAGAGTCATGGTTGGGCAGGGAGCGGTGCTGATGTCCCAGGCTGATGACTCTCTTTCTCTTTCTCATTCACAGGAGAGGACAGGATGTGACTCATCCTCCCTTGCCTCCAGATATTTGGGGAGGGGGCTCTGCTACTCATTTTGTAGACTAGCCCTTCCTTTGTAGTATGTGGCCAAGGAGATAATTTATCTCATAGAAACACTGGGAAGACTTAGCCTTAAAGAGCCTATAGTGTCTTTTGTACTCTTTTACTTCGGACATTTCATCATGGACCAAATTCAACAGAACACCGGGAAGGTCAAGACGCGGGTGCAAAGGGCAGGAAGTAGAGAACTTCCGAAGAGCTGTTCGCCCTTTGCTGATTGGACTGAGTTTTTGTTGTTGTTGATGTTGTTGTTTTGTTGGTTTTAGTTTTTAAGTGCAATAATTTCTGTATGCGTGTGTGATTTTATCAGAAAGTTGAATTGTCTTCTGCCCATACCTTCGATTAACTCCTTAGTCCAGAAAGGAACAGGCATTGTGAGCATCAGATGATACCTCATTATTAAAAAGAGGTATGGCCCCCTTGTGAAGAAAGGGTCCTTCTGCTTCCACTGAACCAGCACGATCAGCACTCGAACATTGTTGGATCAGGAGTGGGAGGTGGATGGAGAAGACAGGGGCTCAGCCCCCAGACCAACCGTGTTCTTTTCTTATTCCAAACACGAAAAGCTATAATTCAACTTCAAAGTAGAATAGAAACAAATCTGTCTTAATTGTGCTAGTTCTGGGTGGTTTTCTTCCTTATTAACAGCTGAATGTTTCTCCCTTGGCCCTTTTGGACTGACGTCACTTTCCATTGTTCTTTCTCAAGAAACCAGATCTGGTTCAGAAGAGTTTCACGTTTGACTCTTTAAACTCTGTTGCTGTTGGAGCAACCTTGGTGCCTAGACTTTGCATTTCCTGTTTCTGTTGACCTGCACATACATGAGAGCTATTTCTTTGAGAATTACAGGCTGTGAAAACGCACTTTCTTTCCCACAACAAGCTGGGAATTTATGAAGGTATATGGCAATGAATTGTAGCATGCTAGAACAATTATTTGGCTACATTTTCTTTTGTAATATGGTCAAGCGTCTCTATGGAATACCACAGAGATTTCTTTTTGTTTCCTTTTTGGTTGTCAGTTTCATTTTAACCCGTGTAACAAGTAACATTTCGTTCTTTGGATTTTGTATAATTGCAGTACATGCCTGTGTATTGTGATATGAATGCGGTCCAAATGGACATTGATGGCATCGTGAAGCCTGTTACTTTGCGCCATGTCCTGAGAAATAAGAGGGGATGGTGTGAACACATAAAGGAAAACACTTGGAGTTGAAAGTGAACCCAAGCTGGCTGCTTCACTGTGGCAGGGAGGCTGCTGCGAGTCTTCCTGGGTGTGCCTTCCCGGGGGCTTTGCCCCTCTGTGTACCTGATCATTGCCCCTTCCCCTAGCTTCCCTCTGTTCTGATCATCTCCCTGAAGCCATGTATGTAGGGTCAGCTTCATATTTTATCAGTCACCCTACTGATGGTGAAGATGCCAGATGAACAACTCTGCACCCCACCATCTCTTGTCACCGAGAAGGCCTGGCCACAGCAGACCTTGGCAAAGTTCCTTCACAAAGGCTGGCCAGCAAGTCTGTGTTTCACCTTGCAGGGTGACTGGCACAGGACATCCACACCCAGCAGATAACAGCTTGGGCTCCTCAGGAATTCACTCACCTCCCTTCCTCCACTTCTTGTGTCCCTGCTACCACCTTCTCTTCTCACCCTCACTCCTGTCTTTCCTTTCTTGGACATTTTAATAATATATTATGCCACCCTCAGGAACAAATGGGGCTAATCAAGGTGGCACATGTAGGTATGACATTCTTAGATTTTTATGCATTGACAGTCAGGAGTGAAATGTGCAACCTTGCCGGAGTCGATGGGTCAGCGGAAATACATTTCCAACGCCGTCACCCAGAAGCATACCCATGTTTGGTAGCCTGGAACATTACTTCCCATGAAACAAAGTACTTCATAAATATTTCACGTTTCTCCTGAGGGCCCCTTCAAGGTAGGGATCAAATAGTGCCAGATCAATTTTCCCAAATGCAAAGATGAAGTTTCCAGAGTTTGGCCTGATGACTAAGAATTGAGACTACAGGAAGGTCACACCAAAGCCCTTTGCCAGATCATTCCTTCCGGGGTCTCTGCAATCCTCACTCCGTTCATTCCAACACGGATGCTCCTCGGTTGTACTGCCTGTGGTGGGAAAGACATCGCTCTGTCACAAGACATGAGCGTTAATCCTGAAAATGACTTTGGAAGTTGTCCTTGCTGAGTCTAAGCTAATAAACTGTAGAATGAGCTAATAATAACTCCATATGTTGCAGGTATGAAGCGTATAAGATACGAGAATTCACCCAAAGGTGAATCTTGTCTTCTCAAGTCCTCTGAAGTTACTCTAACCAGCTCTGTTTCTGCCCTAGCAACCAGCTTCTGCCCAAGCAAATTCAGAAGGGAGGTTTCCACAGCCTCTGTATCATTAATTAAGACTGTCTAAAAATCACTTGAGTAGTGCTTTGCACTGAATGAATATAGGGGCATTATTATCACATGCAATTCATAATAGCTTGTATGGTACATAGGAAGGGCTAAAGACTTTAGAATTACAAAAAAATTAGCATTGAATGGTACTGAGTTCAAATTCCTCACTTACAAAAAGACAATTTACGAAGCTAATTGAGAAATGACCATTAGTGTCTAGTTTATAAATTTAATAGTTAACATCAATCTATCACCATCACCGTATAGGATTTTAACTTGAAAAGAAAAAGTGACAGATAACACTTTTGTGGACAGTATTCTAATTCAGAGTCTGCACTTTCCCACTACAATGACAACATTGCCTCCGAAAACCAAAATTACATAAACTACCAGGACTTTTTTTAATGCTGGGGTTTTGTAATGTTTCTCCTTTTCTAAAATCTGCCCCGGCCCCTCAAAAGGTAATATATCTCTCAAAGGAGGCAATGGTGTCAACGTGTAAACCCGGAGCCAGAGGCTTTGGATCTGAATTTTTTTGTAGGCCACATGATAGCCACTTGTTGAAGGCTTGGTCCTTGGCCAAGGAGTTAAAGTAACTGAATCCAGTCTCCAGGAGCCAAAATTCTTCCTGCTTTCTAGCAAGGAGGCCTTCCTTTACACCGCAGGAGATGTCTGATGTAATGTGCTTCAAATAGCTGGCTTGAGTCCTGGTTCACAGATCTGTAGTCTGGTACTTGGCAGAGGGACAGAGGCCAGGAGGCATGCCCAGGGCTGAGTGTAACGTTCACTTTGGCTGAGGGGTTATAAAGCAACAAAACCATCACATGCACAAACTACAAACTTCTACTCCTGGTTTTTAACAACCCCATTTGGGTCCATTTGAAGGAAATTTCAGATATGACATCTCTGATCCCTGGCCTTCCCGAACAGTAAGATTTCTGTGTTTACTTTTAGTGGACTGCTGATCACAAGGCCTTTTCCTGAGTAAACATGGAGCAGAGTGTTCTGGTCTTTAAGGGGGGACATTAACAGACTGAAAGTCATCCAGGGCAGGGTCACAGGCACTGGAGGAATGTGAAAAGAGAACAGATCGTAGGAAGAAATCCTGGGAAAACTGAGACCATGAAACCTGGAGTAAAGGATGAGTTATTCATTCATTCAATCACTCATTCAGCAAATGTTTGTTTCTAAGATCATGTTGAAGGAATTAATCAATCCATGAGTGAGTTCTTGACCAAAGTTGGTGCAATATGCTGTCTTTCTAAAATATCTTGTATACTCAGAGTTTTATTGTTATTGCTGGGAGGCCCAAGAATGCATAAGTCAAGTCTTTCTCAACATTTTCTACTTAAGGCTCCCCAAACTTTGTCAAGTTATTTTCTGGACATACCACACACACACACACACACACACACACACACACACACACCGCCAACTTCATGACATTAAGCATTTTTTTTTCAATGTCTTATATAACAGAAACGACAGGGATTTACTGTTTTTGTTACTCATCAACTACCAGAGAGCCTGACAAGAACTTTGTTAACATTAAGAATGTATGTCTATACCTTTTATGAACCTAGGGCTGAGCCCAAATCTATATCCCCATCTTGGTAAAAAAGCCCTGCACACACCGCTGCCACAGCTGCTTTGAACTGAAGAGTGGCTTCTCTCTCCAACAGAAAGGGGAACAGCACTTACACCTGACCCTTGGGCATGAAGGGGGTTCCTTCCTAATTTGAGAAGTCAGGTCCCTTCTATGCGTATTTTCTAACTTCAAAACATCATTATGGCTTAAGAATGCCCACTTTTACCAGACGGAAAGGTGAGAGGCAGTTAGGTGAAGAGGGGCTATAGGTTTAATTTACGACCACTGCTGAGTGGAAAGTGGCAGAAACTGGATTGCAGCCCAGCTCCATACAGCCCTTGAAACCTTCCCCCACTGCTCCATGGTGCTTCTCCTTTATATTTGAGGACAAAGTACAGTAGAATGGAATGAATCGCTTATCTCCAGGCAATGTATTGAACATAGAGGGGAAGCTTTCAATGTGAAAAAGAGTGAGCTTCAAACCCTCTAAGAAAATCCCTCATTTACTGAGCCCTTCGTGTGAAAGGCAGTGTGGAAAGGGCTATGGATATGGAGACAGAAGCAACAAGGCCCCTGCTTCAAGGAGTTTACCTTCTAGTAGGAGAAGACAGCCTCAAAAATAAGAAGAGTAAAGTGTTAGAGACAAAGCATCCACTGCAGCTCCAAGGGAGGGGCGGGTGAGTTTTTCTCTGGAAAGACTATACTGCCCCATAAAGTACTCATGACCACAGAGCCACATTAAACAACACCAGCCGTGCAAATTCATTCCTGGTATTTCATCCCTTCTGTGCATCAGTCACCGAGGTCCATCTGGGTGACCAGTCCCCCAACCCCGTCTTCGGAACATTTTCTTCTTGGCTGACTCCAAAATGACAATTTCTCCTGACACCTCCACAGATAACTCCAGCTCATGTGTCACTTGACGGAATCCCGTGGATTTGCTGTTACTGCAAATATCACAGAAAGTACTGGGGCTACACCTTCCAGCCCCTTTATAGTTAGGGCAGGACCATGTGACCGAGTGCTGGACAATAGGTGAGCTTTCTGGTCGGGCTCAAGAAAATTTCCCAGGAGCAAAGCTTCATATTGCATTCTCTCTCTCTCTTTTTCTTTCTCCACTCCCACCTTCCACCCTTCCCAAACAGATAGATGGTGGTGCCAGAGATGGATGGAGCCTGGGTCCCTGAATCTCCCTTTGGAGAAAGGACCCCTCGAAGGCAGCTGTGGTCCATGACGTAATCAAGAGCTGGATTCCTATTGTCACTGAGACCTGGGGTCGTCAGTTACAGCAGCCAACCTGCCCTTAACGAATATGGCAGCAAAGGGATAATCTTTACATCCATGTTACACCTCGGTTACAATGGGAGTTCTTCAGGGCAGTGATTCAGGCTTCCCGAATAAAATCAGCAGATGACAGGTTAAGGATGAAGCAAAGTTAACACATGACACAAAACAAGGGCTCAGGGAAAATCCACAGAAGCAACGATGCTTCTGTTAATAAATGAACCTTTTGGGAGGCGCCTGTGGCTCGAAGGAGTAGGGCGCTGGCCCCATATCCCAGAGGTTGCGGGTTCAAACCCAGCCCAGGCCAAAAACTGCAAAAGAAAAAAGAAATAAATAAATAAACCTTTTATGGAAATATATACCTTCCTTTCAAGAAGTGGTTTCCCTCCAGGCCAGATCTCTTCCTAATCTTTTCTTGTTGCTCTCCATGCCCATGGTAAGACCGTTACTTAGCAGCCCACTATAATTTTTTGGCCTTACACTAGGCTACTGCCCCTGAATTAGACCCTGGATTCCTGCTAACAATATTCCCCTGAGTGATTTCACATCAACGATAGCTCAGACACACAGGAGGCCATGAGGCTTGGCACGTGGAGTGATGCCGGGCAACTTAGTCCTTTGCTTTCTGTGTGTCCTGGTGAGTTCCAGGGCCATGGACAGAAGTTCAAAGCCAACTAAGATAAAATCCTTCTGTTCAGTGCTAAGAACACTAAAAAGTTCAAAGGGTTGTTCACACTAGGAAAAATTAACTGCAACCACAACTTTCTTTGTAAATACATAACCAAATGATCTTAGAAGGGCTCCTTCTTGACTGAAACCAAACCAAATGGCCTCGACCCTTAACTAGTGAACTTGGGGAGCAGAACGGGATAGGGCCCTGTGGCACAGCAGAGCACAGAGGTGCAGAATGAGGAGAGAGATTCACACGAGGTCTCTGCTTCTGTGGTTCGACTGTCTGATCTGTGCAATGACACAGTGATGGCATTTTTTCACAGTCTCTGTCAGTCTGGGGTGCTGTAACTGAGTACCACAGCCTGGGTGGCTTGTGCTATGTATACAACAGAAACGTGTGTCTTAACACCTCGTGAGTTCAAGTCAGTTTGCCACCGTGGTGGGTCCTGGTGAGGGTCGTCTTCTGGGTTGCAGATTGCTGACTTCTCCTTGTGTCTTCACATGGCAGAAAGAAAGAGAGCTCTCTGGGGTCCTTTTTATAGGGGCATTACTCCCATTCATTAGCATTCCACTTTCATGACATAATCACCTCCGAAAGGCGGTGGGAGTGGGGGTTACCATTTCAGCATGTCAGTTTTGGAGGGGCACACATTCAGTCCACTGCACAGGGTTTCAGTAGATAATACACAACAGCATCAAGAACAGCTCAGTGTATGACTCCTCAGGCTAACCTCCCACAGTTTCCAAAAGCTATCCTGGAATTCTTTAACAGATTCTATAAGAGCACCTGAAGCCGATCCTAGCCTGGGCTGACTCAGTTTCCCAGGGTGACACCTGAACCACCTTCCCCTTAGATACACCTTCACAGTCACAGACTTTGAAATAGAAGGGGGTGCCGTCCATTACCCAATACGGAGCCTTGTGTCCCAGGCATGGGGTGTCAAAGCAGGAGCAAGAATTCTGGATGCCCCAGGCCTGGATTTTTACTTTAATTATCTACCACCAAGTTAATCAACAATGTGTGTGTTTTATGTCCCCAGTGCACACCACCCACACTAAAGAGTTTCCCAGCTTAGCAAGGCTGGGGCCTGTTCACATTGAATGAAGACATCAGCAGTTGTTGTACAGTCTGTACAAAGTCATGGCATCAAGCTATGACTCAACAGCTGACAACATCTAAGACAAAGAGACCAATGTGTACAAACTTTACTATGTAAGTATGCCCAGTCAAGTTAAAAATAGAGGTCTGGAGCGAGCAGGAGCCATTTGAAAGCCACTTAATCTCTCTGTGAACTAGTTTCCTTGTTAGTTAATGGCAATAATAAGAGCTTCCTCCCCGGGGTTTTGTTGAGGATCAAATGCAATGCCCTGGGCATCGTGCCTGCTGGTTTGGGGTGCAAAGTGGCTTAATTGAACCTAGTTTTCAGAGTCACAGAACCCTGTGCTCTGATGATTAGCTGCCACATGACCTTCAGTGTCACCTACTATCTCCATGTGTCTCCACAGAAAACAAAGTGATATCTTTGTTTTGGAGTTGGCCGTAAATCTTCCAACTGGTATGTAACGTTCTGGCCAAGGCCATGGCAGAGTCAGCCCGGAATAAATGCTGTGTGATTTTCCAGATCTCTGAATTGCTTTGTCTCAGCATATTTAGACCACAAAGCCTCCTACCCATTGCAGCACCTCTGCAGGGCATGTTCCCTTTTGTCCCGCAGCACACTGTCATCGTGAGCACATCCACCCCCTTGGTCTGCCCCCCAGGACGCAGTGACAACCCAACCTGCAAAACACTGCCTAGGTCAGACTCAGCACCACCGTGAGAGGCAGGGCTTGTCTGCACGTCCATCTCTGATCGGGGTAAGGCAAACTCGGTTGTCCCAATACTAAAAGAAGTGGGAAGCATCTAGCAATTCCACACTTCAGCTTTAATTTGCCTTCTGTAAATCCACTGCAATGCCTTCACCAGGGCATAAAATAGCAATAGTCATTTCCCTATTCTTTTATTCCTATTGCTGCAAGACAAATGAAATCAATTACCCAAACTTCTCAATTCTGTCCTATAATAAGATTGGTTTGGAGATGAGGCAATAAAACAACTTCCCTCTGCTGGGTTTCCAATGCAAAATGTGCCCCGACTAAGTCTCTGTGAGATGCTGGGTTGCTACAGGATATGAATGCCCCAACCACCTCACTCTGCAAAGGGTGGCATTTTGTACGCTAGAAAATAGCCCAGAGCAACTGTTCTAGCCTGTGCTCCAACAGTTCTGCCGCTTCTGTTCATTCACTAGCAAACAGCAAATGGACCCTTTTAGTGCAGGCCTCCTAGGAGCTGGAGAGAACACTGCCTTGATGTTTGTGAGGTGAACCAAGTCATAGACTAACTCACAGCAAATTCACTCCTGGTTTGGGCTGGCTATCAGGGATCTGCTCATTTTTGCTTTGACTTATAACTATTTTATCCAATTTCTACTCCAAAGCATAAATGTAGAACTGATATGTAGAATGTGCTAAAAAGCCCAAAGATGGCTTTCCTACCTAAATGAAGCAGTGCTTTGTATGAGTGGTCAGCCACCTGAAATTGCCCAAAAATATAAATGACCATTGAGACTGAGGACTATGTCTCCTGCTCTAACCGTTGCCAGGGGCTAATCAGGGTCCATTTTCCCTCCATATTCACCTGCCAGGGCTTTCACGGAGGAAGGAACCCAGGGCAACTGGGCCAGCGATTTCCAAAGGAGGGGCTAATCTGCCCTCTGTAGCGTCAACTGGACACTCTGACTTTATCTGTTTTATAAGTACATACAATTTCATAAATACATAAAATTTCATTTTAAAGTACTTTTTCTGCCTTTTTAATACATTGACCTATGATATACGAAAGAAAGGAAGATTTGCTAGATATATAGAAGTCCCACAGAGTTCAGTCCAAATTTAGCTCTTCCACTTCCCACAGGACCTCTGACAATGTAGTTATCTGAGTTTCACTTTCCCCATTTGTAAAGTGGGAAATTCTCAACACACATGAATTCAGTTCCTGTTTTCCCTTCCTTAGAATAGGGAAGGCAGAAGCCCCTAGCACATGATGCCAACTCAGAGTAAGAAACTGTCAAACAGGAGAAACTGTGAAAGACCATAGGTTTTAATTTCTCACTAGTTTGTGTGTGTATTTTATTTCCAGCTTTTCCATAGGCCACGTTAGCCTATATGTTCATTTTCAGAGTTAACAGGAATGATTGAACCTGGGGAAATTATGTTCTACTTACAGGAAAAGATTGTTTCAGGGCTTTCCCACCCAGGGCAACCCAGAAAAGGCACAGGCATTGGGCCAACTGCCTGGAACCACAGTCAGGCAGGAAAGAGCCCCTGAGGGCAGCCTGGACGAGGACCATCTGGGCCAGGCAAAAGTCCTGGCTTGTTGTCCATCTCCTTCCAGCACCAAATTAAAGGCACCGTGCCCAAGGCTCTTCAGGAGGCATCTGAGCTCTTAAAATATCCGTTCATACAGACATCCGATTTCGGGACCCTAGTTCTCTGAGTACCTGAGAGTCTCATTTTCCTCCCATTCAGTTTACTGTTTAATGGTGTCGTTTTTACTAATTCTATTTATGCTATCAAACTTTTATTAACTTTTCATTTTTTAATCTTTCTAAATGTGAAGAGATAAACTTGAGCATTTGGGTATTAGAAGACTATTCTTCTGTAAAGAATTCCCCCTCCAAAAAAAGAAAAAACAAGATACTGAGCATCTCCCGTAAAACTGAGCTCAGAGGCCTGGCTGATTTCCCGTCATCAACTCTGAGGACAGAAAGGAACAAAGACATGAGGCTGTGAGATGATGTGAGGATAGATTTAAAGTGTAGAAGAGAAGGGACTGGGTAACCAAGATGATAGGGAGAGAAGGGATGAGGAGAAAGAGACATGAGTACCAATGGAAACTGCCATATGGGAACCCAGAAGTGCTGGGAATGCAACAACTCCTCTTTGGGAGTCACCTACAGCAACCCCGGCCTTTAGGTATTTTAGGTTTTGTTTTAAACTAGGAAAAGCAAGGTGGTAGGATAACTGCCTTTCTTCCCCAATTCGTTCCTAAGGGCCCTTTGTACACTTTACGGAGCTCTCTCATACTAGCTAGTAACGTAAAGGCAGGCCCTTTGGGAAAAAGTAGGTGTCACAGCATAAACGTACCCTAAAATCAGCACTGCTGATATTAGGATATAACTTGGTCCTAGGAGATCATTCAGACTAGCGGCATGGATAAATAAGGCAAAGTACAAAACAGTTCTTTACACCATATGTGCTTTGCTGGCAGAGATCTGTCTAGGTCTCTCTTTAAACACCCAATTTTTAAAGTAGACACCAACACAATGTTTACTGAATGCACATCGTCTTCTTTCACGCAGAATCAACCAGTCTTAATATAAACTCCTTCCCTGACTCTCTACCACTGTCTAATACTGCACTGCTTTCCTCGGCTAATCACTGAGAAGACGGAGAAGACCCAGCCCTGGTGAGATCACTATCCAACCCCCCACTGCAGCCTTTATAGATTCTGGAAAGCAAGTGAATTTCTCATTTTCCTATCAATTTTCTTAGAGACAAGTATGAAACAAAGACTTTTAGGTGATCAGAGTAACTCTCATATTAGCTTCCTCTGATCCAGTGCCTATTAAAAAGAGGGAAAGAGACAATTCATCATCCTTTCCTTAGGGACAAGGAAAACTCACTGACTTTCTGCCTGGGGACAATTCCCCGATCAGGGCAGCATGCTAGGATCCCAGCAAGCCGACTTAGTCCCAATGAATAGAGGAGGAAAAGATCAGAATTCTGGCACCAGAACGAGCTAAAACTTTTAAAAGGGGGCACAGAAGTGGAGGGATTTGTGCAGAGAGTGTCCACAGATACCTGTTAAGTCTACCACAAATCCTTGGCAAGGGCAACATCCCAACGCTTACCAGCAGGTGGCTGCTACAAGGTGGATTTGGGATGTAGCTTCTAGAGGTAGCTGTGCTGGGGGGCATCAGAGGTCCAGACCAGTGAAAGTGAGGAAACTTGTCTAGCACCTTTTAAAAAGCTAGGAATCCAGCTGAGATTAGAAATATCACAGGCATCCACACAAAACACATGCAAAAACTTGCCACGAAGGACCCACAGTAGAATAAAAACTACTCATAACAGGTAAAAACAATGCCTAAAAGCAAGTCCTAACAAGACTTACAGTGGAAACAGAGTTTGTAGATTGAGTCCCATCGAGGGAGAAAATCTATTTTTTTTTTAGAATTAAAGTTTTATTTGGTACTCTAACATATGAAAGGGTGGCATCCGCTCTTGAGGAGAGTGGGAGCTCATTAGTGGCTTCCCTGTCTTCTCCCTCAGGGCTCTTCAGGCACTGCCTGGGAACACTGCTATGTTCCAATGGGTAGATGATTTGCAGAATCTTCTCTAACTCTGGATTCCTTTTTTTTTTTTTAATTTCAAGTTAATGTGAAGGTACAAACCACCAAATCACGATATTTGAATCTATTAAATAGACTCCCTCTCGTACCTATGTCCTGCACTCAAAAGGTGTGCCATACACCCCCCTACATTGTGCCCATTCAGTGGAAGCACCCCAAACTCCCTTTTCTTCTCCCCCTTATCACGTTCTCCCTCCCCCCAACCTGAATTGAAATGAGTTTTTCTCCTATGTGAGTATGAATTAGATCATCTACTGGCTTCATATTAGTATTGCGTACATTGGATATTTGCTTTTCCACTCTTGTGATACTTTACTGAGAAGAATGTGTTTCAACTCCATCCAGGTTAAGACAAAAGATGTGATGTCACCATCTTTTTTATGGCTGAATAGTATTCCATGCTGTACATATGCCACAGTTTGTTAATGCATTCTTGAGGTGATGGGCATTTAGGTAGTTTCACGTCTTGGCGATTGTTAATTGAGTTGCAATAAGCAATCTAGTGCAAATGGGGAAGGTCTGCTAGTAATGAGCTCCATGTTTGGCTTTTTCATTATTTCTCCTTCACTTTGAAGGACAGTTTTGCCACATACAGTAGAACCTCATAAGTTGATCATCCATGGGGCTACAACTAACTGGTCAACATATGGATGTGGTCAAGATTAGGAGCTAGGCCTGGTACTGGTACTTACTGGTACGTACACGTGGTATATTTCCAGTCTATGAACATTAGGTCAACTGAAGGAAATGGTCAGTATAGGGAGGTGGTCAACTATGAAGGCTCTACTATATAATGTTCTTGATTTAAAGTTTCCCTTTTAGCTGTTTAAGTATATCAGTTCACTGCCTCTGGTCTCCAAAGTTTCTGATGAGAAATCTGCTGATAATCTCATTTGGAATTCCTTGTATATGGTGAGTCACTTTCCTCTTGCTTCTTTCAAGATTCTTTGGCTTTTGTTACTTTGACTATAATGTATCCTGTGGTGACTATTTGAGTCACCCCATTTGGAGCTAGTTATGTTTCTGGGGTGTTGATATTCATATGTGTCATCAAATTTGGGGAGGTTTTGGCCACTATTTCTTTAGATATTCTGTTTTTTCTCTTTTCTTCCTAGGACTCCCCCAATACATACATTGGTCTTCTTGATGGTTTTCTACAGGTAACTGAAGCCTTGTTCACTATTTCTTCAATATTTTTTTGTCCCATTTCTCAGAATTTCCATTGTCTTATCTTCTTTCCTCTGCCTACTCCAGTCTACCTCTGAATCACTCTAATAAATTTTCCCTATCATTGTACAGATTTTTTTCCTCTGTTATGTGTTTATTGTAATTTCCATTTTGTCCATGTACCTTTTTCCTGACTTTCCACTTATTTTCCATAGTTTTAGTCTATATCTTATAGATCTGCCATGTCTTTTACAGAGATGAGTTTTGTTTTTTCTCCTTTAAAAGGACTCTACTTTCCTATTTCCTTATATGCCTGGTGAGTTTTGTTGTAGTTGCTGTCCTTAAAAATGGGGCATTTGCTTCTAATCATGTGGTAACTCTGAATGTCAGATTTCTCCCTTTCCCCAGAGTTTTCTGGGTTTTGTTTTAATTGTTGTAGCTGATCTCTGCTGAGGTGTAAACTTAACATCTTCTCAGGTGTTCTCTGAGCCTGTGTCCTCTCCTGGACTTACACTGTGACTTCCTAGTTTCCTCCCTATTTGTAATGATTGCTTTTAAACATATTAGTCTTCAATGTCTGACTCAAAAAAGAAGAAAATTAAAAGAAGAAAATAGTCATAATTTCAACTCTATTCCTCATAATTGATAAAGTTGAGAAAATACTGAGCAAGTGGATACATGAAAAATATTTTAAGAAACAAAACACCAAGTCAGACTTTTAGAAATAAAAACTATGTCTGAGGCGCAGCACTTCTAGCATAGTGGTTACAGCACCAGACACATATACCAAAGGTGGTGGGTTTGAATCTGGCCTGGGCCAGCTAACCAACAATAACAACTGCTACAAAAAAATAGCTGGGCATTGGGGTGAGCGCCTGTAGCTCCAGCTATTTGGGAGGCTGAGCCAAGAGTCTGAGGTTGCTGTGAGCAGTGATGGCACAGCACTCCACCTAGAGCAACAACAAAAAATTATGTCTGAGATGATAAAATTACAATGGAAGTAACTTAAAAGTTGATTAGAAATTGTAGAAGAGGTTAGTGAACTTGGAGATAGTAAAAGAAACTACCAAAAATGAAACAGAAAACAAAATTTGGCAAAATATTAACTTGGAAGTCTTTACATGGTGTAATATACATGAAACAGGAGTCTTCCAAGGAGAGGAGGCACAGGAAAAAAATTAAAGCAATAATGGCTTAAATTTCCCCCAATTTAGTAAAAACTATAGTTTCACAGTTTCAAGAAACCGTTCTTGAACATGAAAAACAATAAAACAAAACTACACAAAGGCAAACAAAAATCAAAGGCCGTAAACAAGTGACGAGAACAGATCTTCACTCAGGCACCAGCAGTTGATTCTGGTAGCAGTGGGCGCAGTCAGTTTCCAGGTTTTACCTCTACATTTTCAGAACCAATATCCTTGTACCCCTTCAGAGGTACCTGCGTCAACTGGCCAGAAGCCCTTCCTCAGGAGTCTCTGTTCCTGGGGGAAAGGGGGAGGACGGACTGGCAGGAGGCAGGGCGTGAGGTGGGATCTCATGTAATGTGCACATTGTGATGTGTAACACGCCCCCTGGCTGAGGGGCTCGTTTACAAATGGAACTTCACCCTGGAAGTGAGAACAATGTAACCCAAGAATTTGTATCCCCCTATTAATTTGAAATAAAAAATACATTAAAAAATAAAAATAAAAATAAAATAAAAGTAAAAATAAAAATAATAATAAAAGGGGAAGCACTGTGTCAGAGGCTCAGAGAGGAGACTCCCTGTAGGGCTCTGAGCCTCTGACACAGTGCTTCCCCTGTATGGGTCCAAGCCCAGGCTTCTGAGGGCCGGCGTCCTTCCAGACTTCTATGCTCATAAGCCCACCCCTATTTCTTTGCTCTCCAGATCTAGGGAGGGGCTTCCTAATATCACCTCTGTGGTATCTCTGCATTTTTTTTCGTTTGCCTGTTTAGCCAGTTCTTTACATTAAAACTCTATATTAAATACTGTTTAAATAACAGAGAATGACTGCGCATTGTTAGGTAAAATCATACACTTAAAAAAATTATTGTTCTATGTAATTTTAACTACGCAGAGAAGAGCGAGAGGAGGGGCTCAGCAGCCAGCGGGTGGAATGGGTTACAAGCTATTCTCTCCGCTTCGAGTATATCCCTTCATCCTGATCTGTGAGATCTGGGGCTTTGCCTGGTGGGTGCGTGAGACTCTGCCCAGAGCTGGTGCTATGGGGAACTAGCGGGGCACTGAGAGACTCCTCTCTCCTGATTTGCTTCCTGTTCCCACCAATGTCATCCTCACAATGATTCTTCACTCTCCAAACAGCAAATGATTCCCAGAAAAAACAGCTGGTTCATGTTAACATCCGCGTCTCTCCAGGTTCCTGGAGTTGGCCTCACTGTGCCCTCTTAAGAGAGTCAAGGACCAGCTGTGCGCTACGTTCTCCTCGAAGGTCCAAGGCCCACCTCCATGGATTGGAGGATTTTTCAATTCTTGAATTCTTTTCGGAATCCCTGAGGCAATAGCATCAGTTAGGCTGGGCCCCTTCTCAGAGGTTCGTTTGCCAGCCTTGTAGGGTCTTTCCTCCAAACTCTTAGGCACCAGTGACCAACTCCGCAGGTGTCTGGATCTACGTACACCCTGTAGTGCCTTTTCCTCAAGCTTCTAAATTCCATGAATCTTAGTGGGGGAACTGCCTCCTGCAATTATTTCCTTTGTGGTATTTTTCCCTTGGTATACTATAGCATAAAGATATACATTATGCCAATTCTTTAATATCAGACATGGGTTTTTACTTCTTTCTTTTTGGTTTTCAGATAGAGTTTCACTCTGTCACCCTGGGTTGAGTGCCATGGCAAAAATCATAGATCACAGCAACCTCAAACTCCTAGGCTCAAGTGATTCTCTTGCCTCAGCCTCTCAAAGTGGCAGGAACTACAGGCACCTGCCACAACACCCAGCTAGTTTTTTCTATTTTTAGTAGAGATGGGGTCTTGCTCTTGTTCAGATTGGTCTGCTACTCCTGAGCTCGAGCAACCCACCCACCTCAGCCTCCCAGAGTGCTAGGATTATAAGCATGAGCCACGGTCCCTGGCCTCAGATATGCTTCCCTGCACACAGGTTATCTTAACTCTTTAATCTTATTTTGTCTTATCCCTATATTTTTTAGAGATCTTCTATAAAGGCTGTTATAAATGTGTCAGTGATTATGAAATGCAAAAGATCCACATTAATTCTTTATCATTCTGATGTGTGCTCCACTTTATCCGAGGGCTGGTATGATGGAAAGACAGAGGTGGTAGATGAGAGACTCCCACATCCTTCACGAACTGGTGAAAACTAGCCTCTAAGCAGGTAAGTGGCTTCATCTACAAAATTATAATTCATAGAGTTATTGTAGATATCCAGTAAAGTTTTTATGTAGAAACGTGTAGTAATAAGTTTTCACTACTGTTACCAAATCTGAGTAGGTGGGAGACGGTGAAGACGATGAGATAAGAGAGGTGAAGAAAAACAACTGAAGAAAGTACTCTAGAGTGGATTCTAGAAGATATTTCTAGAGTGATTTCTACCCACCCAGAAGTAGAATGATATGTAGGACCTCTATTTTTTCCCCATTCCGTTCAACTCTAATCCCTAGTCTACATAGCAAAGATTCTTTCTGCCAACGAGACAGAAGCCATTTATTAACATACAGCAAATACTTTTTATTGTAGACTTTCCAGCTGACTCATGTGAAAAAGGCACTATGAAAATTAATGAATCTAGATAATCTCTCTAAATGGATTTATGTTAAAATATACAACATTCTTACATAACATCTGTTTCATATATGTGAAATAATATAACATTTAATGACAAAAATTGTGTTTTCCAAAAATAACATTTGTTGAAGGTTAAGTATCTTTCTTTTCTCTATCTAATATCTTTCACGGGATTAAAATACGTGTAAATTAAGCATTTTTTTTTTACTAGATAGACTTGACACAGATAAACATATTAAATGGCCCCAATTTCCTTTAAACTACTTATCTCACTATTCAAAACTGAGGCCTTTATGAAGCAAAATACCATAATTCACACCAACGTAGGCTATTTCCTTTCACAGATTTTGAGCATACATGACCTCTTTTCCACTTGTGCTTTCTCATATACAAGAACACCGTGTACATAATAAGCAGAATATAAACTAAATCAAAATACAAGCTATACAAGAATTGTGATCAACAGAGCCAGGACAAATAAAACGTTCAAATGCTCCATTGGTTGTTATTTGCATGTCTAAGGCCTGGCTACACTTTATAGTTCATTCAAAAGTTTCAATTTTTTAACTGTTGGCATTAAGAACTTTAAATAAATCTAAATATTGTATCACTGAATGTGTCAGAGAGGAAACCTAAGTCAGCAGAGACTAGCCTAAAGTGAGCTACACCCTGAATAACAGATATAATATTCACAGGCAAAACTGAAATCATTTAGATTTTGAATGGTCACTAATATCTTCACTATCTTGCAGTAAATAAATCTACCACTGTCAAAAAGTTCCTGCATATACACTCAGACAGTGATGAAATACTTAATCCAATAAAGAAACATCACCTGGGTAAAGCAGGAAAAATATTTCCATCAAAAAATTCAGTTTAAAACTTTTGAGTTTTAATAAAAATAATGATCCCAGAAGCAAGTCCTCTGCTTACTCAGATTTCTATTGGTTTTTCTACTATGATAAATTATCCCAAGAAAAGTGACTCTGACATTCCCTTCAAGGCTTCTTAAAACAAAGCGTGTTAGAATAATGTCAAGAATAATGGAGTTTAAAAACAAATTAATGACTGCTTCCTTCATCAAAAGATTCCACTCCTGAATCACTAGCAGCAGCACTGATTTTTTCCTGTCGTCTTCGCATAATTTCTTGCAATTCAGAGCTGCCATTGTTATCCTGAAAAACAAAACATATTCAAACAAGATTTTTACAATTTGCATAGGCTATGGGTCATGTACCAAAATGGCTCAAGCTAAGGTCCGGGTAGTTTTCTTCTAGTATTTCTTTGGGAAAACTATAGCCTGTTCTTCATACAAATGGAGCACCTAGACTTCACTAATATATCATATCAACAATTTTCCATTTTATAAAGTGTCTTAATGCAATTAGTTCACCATATTTTCATATGAACATGATAAAGATAAATCAATAATGCATGTGGAATAGATTTCCTGGGAGAAAGAGGGCATCAGTATGTGTGTATAAGAAGCACAATAAGATGGGAAATTACCAAAGAACTCTTTCTGGGGGGTGGTCAAGCAAGATACTGATCTGCCTTTAGAAGACTTAACTCAGTCCACAGACTGGGCTCTGAATTCGCCCTGTTTTCCTTCATACAGTTTGACCATCTGATCATGCCATGCTGGCTTTTCTCTTTTCCCATCTCTACTACTATCCCTTTGTGTCCTCCCCTTATTATACTCTTAGCCACAAAAGTCTCTAGCAACACAAGTGAGTGATCTAAAAGATGAACTAGATCCAAGATCAGAGTGAGGTGGGAAGGTGGCTAAGGAACAGGAAGAACCTCAGGGAGTCAGCCTCAGTTCACATCCAAGGCAACAGGCAGCAAGAGACCATAGTGAAGTGGGCGGTGAAAGCAAATGACAATGATAGGTAGTTATGGATTAAATTCTGATCATACTTATCTCTAGCAGGAATTATATAAATTCCACAGTTAAATAACTCAGGGTAAAATATATTCATTTGTATAACACTGTAGCCATTCTCAATCAAGAGAGATTATATTTCCATTGGAAGAAGGCATGTGGAATTTTAGGAATGTGGAAATTTCTAACATACCTTTAAGAAGTCATTTATATACTCGCTACAGAATTAGAATGTATAATGGCAATAAAGCTGAGAAAAGATATAATCCTTATTCACATTCTATATACAGAAAGTAATGACATCAGATGCTAATATAGAACCCCTGGGATCAATGTTGTAGGAATATCTTCCAAGGGAAGTATAATCTCTCTTTATTGAGAATGGCTACAGTGCTGTAAGAATGAATATATTTTACCCTGAGTTATTTAACTGTTGAATTCATATAATACCTGCTAGAGATAATTATGTATCAATTTCATGCCAAAGCCTAGGTCCTTTCATTGGAGACGAAGTGTAATTTTCATGAAATTATTAAAAACTGTGAGATGTAACAGTTGGAAACTACTACCCTTACGTAGCTCATTTTAAGTGCAGTAGGATACTGGAAGCTTAAGCATGTCTAATCTAGAAAACACTTATTGCTTTCATTCAGACAACCATGACTAAGTAATTACTCTTCAGGGTTCTCTATGATGATCCCTACTTAATATATTTCCTCCTGTTTATTTAGATGCATAACCAGACCTAAGGCACACCGCCAGGAATTTACACCTTATAATCTATAACAAATTAGAATCTCCAAACTAAGCATTAAGACTAGGTAAAAGAAGTTCTGGTTTCTTAAGGTATTTACTCCAATGGAAGTGAATTTTCATTATTGTGTTAAAATTGAAATTACTATAGAAGTAGTTAATGAATACAAAATGAGCACATTATGCTTTTTGTTAAGTGTCTGAAAGTATATGCTCAAGCTTCAATTTAATGAGCATTTATAACAAATTAATCTTGCAAATGGTCATTTATGGTCTTCAGTGACAAATTTATAAAAGTTGAGTTAACTTAAGTTATCTCTGTAAGAAAGAGAAATTTGCCAATAGGAACATAAGTGATTGATTCCAAAGCTTAGATTTGCAGCCCATACTCTTGACAAATACAGAAACAAAAAACAAAAAACACCTTAGGTTGATAAGTCATACCTCTAATGCAGCTTTTTGTACAGTGATTTGGCTAAATACTCTGGCCCCTTCAGGGCAGACTGTCCTCAGTTCATCTTTATTGAGAGAGAAAAGTTGTGCACCATTTAATACTCCAAGACTATTGACAGTCCTGAGAAAACAGAAGAAAAAAGAACAAAGCATTGAAATACTGCCTAGAAAAAAAAATAAGAGAGAATTTTCTGTTCTTGAAAGTAACTTCTTTCCACACACTGAACTCTTGTTAAATGGCACTACAGTGCTAAGTAAGGGCAATGACAGGTTCTACCATGATGACGACCCGGAGGTTATATAAGATGATTGATCATGAAGTAGCAAAAAGAAACCAATTGGACTTATATCATTAATACCAATTCCTTGAAATTTGGTGTTTCATAGAAGAAATAGATAACTTCCTAGTAATCTAGCAATTAACCATTGCACTTCATTGTTCAATTGTTGGCAGGTGATTTTGTAATATCCCAAAGTCCCCTGAACATGTATCATTCAAATAATTGTACCAAATACACATAAAATGTTTACAGCCTATTAGATGATAAATAAATAGAACTTTTACTATGGATTTATTAAAAACAAGGGTCTATTAAAATTAAGTTGGATGATAGGTAAAGTTATCTCATTTTTATTTTTCTGAGCTGCTTTACCCTTCAGCAAGAGGCAAACTTATGCTGTATGTCCTACAAGGGGAATCCAGCTAAAACCATGGTCCTACTCTCTACAACATGATGAGGGAGCAAGTCAGCCGCCAGGCCTCAAAGCTGCTGACAGTTTGCTTCAAGGATGAACAGAACTACCAACTAGAAAATGAAATGGCATCAAGTGATCGTTATTTCTGTTTCTTCTAGTTCTTTCGTAGCTATGAATAGTTAGCCATTCCCTGAGTATGGAACAAAGTGTGCATGCTGTGCTCTTACATTTTTTAAGAGTCATTTATGACATATAAGTAACCAAACTGAAACCAAAGCATACTTTACAGAGACTTACACCGGGTTGAATCCTTTCGACTGTAACCACGCCTTCACATCCTCTGGTGTGGAGTCGTAAGTGATATTGATAACTGGCACGTTCTGCCGTGGCACGAACTTCTTCTGAGCGGCGCTCCGACCAATGGTCAGCCTGTGGAGGAGTTCGTCCTGCACTTCCTCCATCTGAGATTTCCTTCCTAGACAACAGGAAGGAGGTTATTTTCGAAAATCCCTAATATTAATCACTCCCTCAAGAATCCTAATCCCAATAATCCTTTGACCCCAGTAGTATTTACAATGCAGGGTTCTGACCACCTTTCCTGGCTTTTACTTTCACTTAGTGTCAATTCCATGATCAATTATTAAAATAACTCCCCTGGCTCTTCTTGTCTCTTCATTGTACTCATTTGGCAAAACCCCAACCCTGGTTAAATCCTACTTTCTGCTCATTCTGTCCCTGCACCTGCACAGCTGAATATACACAACAGTGCTGAATGATCTCATGTTAAATTCATGATTATGAGCCCAACTTGATTGTTAATATTCCTGACAATCCATAGAGTCTCTTTAGATTAGTGGCTTTCAATGGGGTCAGTTTTGACCCTGTGGATCATTTGGCAATGTCTGGAGACAGTTTGGGTTGTCGCAGTTGAGGAGGGCAGGGAAGGCTGCTGCTGTGTGCAGTGGGTCGAGGTCTGGTGGCACCAGCATTCCACAGCGCATATGCCTGCTTCCTACCCCAGAGAAAAGCCAGCCTCAGCTGGCAGAAGTCGCTGGTTGAGAAGCCCTACTTTGGACCATTTAATTGCCCACTGTCTTAGACAAATATTTATATCTTCTACTTTCTCTGTAACCCAATTCTATTTCCCTGTCCTCACAACAGACTGTTGATGTCACTTCCTCCTTTCTGAATAAAGGAAAGGAGTTAGAAGAGCGCCTCTGTAAGTTCTCCTCGTGGTTCTTCCCTCTCTCAGCCCCCTTCCCACACGCTCTGCCTCCCTACCTGTTGTGCCACCGATGGCGCCTCCGTGCTCCTGAGGCCAACTCTCTTGTATGCACTAGACTCCAAGTTCCCTGTCTATTCAAATGCTCTGATGGTCATTGCTCCCTTATCTACCCTATGTATCAATTTTCCTCCTTCACTTCGTTGGCACACACATATGCTATCATTTTCTTATTATTTCGGTCACCTTTAAATAAGCCCTTTTTAGCATTTCCCTTCCCAGCTACTGCACATCTCTGCTCCTTTATTTTTATAAAACTCCATCAAAGTTGTCTACACTAGCTGACTCCTATTCCTATTCTATGTTCTTTTAAATTTATTTGTTTTTTTGGTTTTTTGTTTGAGACAGAGTCTCACTTTGTCACCCTTGATAGAGGGCTATGGCGTCATATCTCATAGCAACCTCCAATTCTTGGGCTCAAGCGATTCTCTTGCCTCAACCTCTCAAACAGCTGGGACTACAGGCACTGGCCACAACGCCTGGCTATTTTTAGAGATGAGGTCTGGCTCTTGCTCAGGCTGGTCTTGAACCTCTGAGCTCAGGGAAATCCAGCCGCCTCGGCCTCCCAGAGGGCTAGGATTACAGGTGTGAGCCACAGCACCCATCCTAATTCGTTGCTTTCGTCCCCATCTCTCTATTACACTTTGCTAAACTATAGCCAGTTCCTTCCTAGCCATCATCCCATTAACCTATCAGTGATGTGTGCAGCAGGTGATTCCTCCTTGAAACACTGCTCCCTTGGGGCCTCTAGGACGCCAACACTCTCCTGGCTTTCTTCTCATCTTGCTTGCCACTCGTTCTCGGTATCCTTTTTTTTTAATCTTCCCATTTCTCCAACTAAGTTATATTAAAGTCCTTTAGGACACAATCCTGGAGTTTTCCCTGTTTTGCTTCTATATCCTCAGCAACTGGACTAAATGCTTACTGAATAAATGATTCTGGTGATTTTTTCATGGAGAGAGAGAGACCTTGAAAATCATCACATACAAACTCCTTAATAATCAGATAAGAAGATGGGACCAGAAGCAGATAAATAATCTGTCAAAGTCACATTTTAATTAGTAAACGTTTGCTAAAACTAGATCTGACTTTTGGCTCCGGGATGTTTTACAGCCAAAGGCACTGAAACTACCTTTGCTGAACTCACCTAATTATCCTTCTCCCCTGGCCATTTTATGCTAATAAGAACGATGTGCATATGAACAAGCTGCTATTAGAAAAATGGGAAAGAAATAAAAGTATGGGGAAGAAAACAATGTGTTTATGCATTTTAGAAATACTTGTGCACATGCACACTGGGAAAGTAAGTTATTTGCATGTCACTTTCAAGAATTAGGAACAAAAACCTGATAATCTAGTAACTAGTGAACCTGGCAAATGGCAATGACCTGGTCACTAAAGGAGTTTTTGGTGACCATTGTGAACGATCCCATCCCCAGGGAGGGTTCTTTAGAAAAACTTTGGTGCCTCTGGGAAGTAAGGGAAGTAATTAGATAGAATTACTTTAGTCTAATTTTGTTTAATGCCTCACCTATGTGGGAAACCTTTTGCAAGAGAAGTTAAAGGGGGAAAGGGGAAGAGGGAAGGAAGAAAGAGGGGCTAGAGAAAATGAGAGAGTACTACTGATCACCGCATTTGAGTACTACATTACACGTGTTTCGTTAGTTAACTTTTCAAAATCACTGCATCATACTGCCATACAACATACGGGAGCATACCAAAGGAATGAAAAAGAAAAAGTATGGGAATGAAAAGAATGAATGAAAAATGGATGGAACATACGGGAGCATACCAAAGAAATGAAAAGAAAAGTACTACACCAAAACATTTTCTTATCCACTGATTTAACCACTGCATCAGTCATCACCAGTTCAAAACGTAGTTCTCTAGGGAATATTAGAAAATCTTTTGATTTTATAATGTGCTCCTTTTTTTGTTGTAGTTGTTTTTGAGACAGTGTCTCATGACCACCCAAACTGCAGGGCAGTGGCACAATTGTAACAACCATGGCTCACTGCAAACTTCTAGTCTCAAGTGTCCCTCTCACCTCAGCCTCCTGAGCAGCTGGGACAATAGGTGCCTGCCACCACGTCTGACTAAACATTTTTGGGGGGTGGGGCTAGAGAGGCGATCTCATTACATTGCCCAGGTTGGCTGTGAACTCCTGGGCTCAGGTGATTCTCCCACTTCAGCCTCCCAGAGTGCTGGGATTACAGGTGTTGAACCACCATGCCTGGCTTCTGGTTTCCATTTTCAATGTTCTAGCACACAACAACAAACAAGACTAACTTTACACCTCTTTCTAAAATAACACTTCTGATTACAAAAGATTAAACTCAAATAAAAGGACTAGCATTTCAAAGGAACTGTAAGAAATACAAAGCAACTAAAGTGTTGGTATCTTCAAAAGTGCTAAGAGGAGAATCTTTGGGATTTTTTGATGAATCAACTTGAATAGCTTAGGATACACAGTTCCAAACAGAGATCTTGAATGGGCAACACACACTTAGGATTCAGCAAAAAGGGGCTCATTCTTGCTACCTGCTACATTTTTTTAATAGGCATTTTGTTTTGCCTTGTTCATGGCTATGGATAACATTGTTGTGTGTGTTCACTCTCTAGTTTCTTCCATTTTATTTTTAACAAAAGTTTAGCCTATAAGCACAAAATGTAGATAGCATGAATACCTATTTATAGAGAAATCTGGCTATTAGTAAATATGCATTTAAACACGTCTATCTGGTTCTAAAGACTGTTGAGAAGTTCAAACATACATTCAGAGGAAAAAAAACTATTCAACAAAATGCTATCAAGAAATATTTGTCTTACAAAAAGAAATATGTTTATTTAATGTCAAACTATATTTTGAGATATCTTAAAAAGGAAACCTACACAATGGCAAGATTTTATTATTTTAAAGAAACAAGTATACATGTGTTAATTTGGGGAGAGATGTTTATATTTTGCATCCCAGTGTGTCACCCTTTTACTTATGAAAAAGAGATCTGAAAACGATGAGTCACAACTATCAGGAGGATTCTCTGTCTTTAAAAGGATTCAAACTACGTCTCTTTCCTATTAGGTTATTCTTGATTTCTTGGAGTGGATGAAGAACAAACTGTCCCAACCCACACACTGTTCCAAATGGGGACTACATGCCTATGAACTCTGATCCTAGGCCTGGAAAAACAGTATCACAGTGTCAAAGATTACTGTGCTCGCGTATCAGAGCAGGGAAGTTTTATAAACTTGTGATAAGAATAAAGAAAGGAAGGAGGGAATTTGTCCTTAGGGAAATCAGTAAAAATGTTTATAGAACTTTCTCATCGTAAAACTATGGCTTTAGTATCTCTGAATAAAGAAAGAACATCTTTTAAAAGAAATCTACACATATTCTAAAAATATAGTAGCATATTATGTTGGAGTTATACACACATATTCATACACACATGGTTATTTTTGCTGCACAGGAAGTGTTAACCACTTTTCTAAAACTTCTTTTTTCCTTTAGTTTTCTGCTAAGGTCAAGATATAGATAAGAAGGCTATTTAACCAGTCTCTACCTTGGGAGAGAAAGCAATGTATAAAAGTTGTGTTTATTGCATGTAACCAGAATTTCTAGAATAAATAGTAATAGTTTTAATACCTTCATTTTTTTAGAATTTTAAATTTACAAGCATGACCATAACTGGCAGTGCCCATGGCTCAGGGAGTACGGTGCTGGCCACATGCACTGGGGCTAGCGGGTTTGAGCCCAGCCCAGGCCACCTAAACAACAATGACAACTGCAACAGAAAAATAGCCGGGTGTTGTGGCAGGTGCCTGTAGTCTCAGCTACTACAGGGCCTGAAGCAAGAGAATTGCTTAAGCCCAAGAGTTTGAGGTTGCTGGGAGCTATGATGCCATGGCACTCTATGTTAGTCTTACTCTAACATTGTAAGACTCTGTCTCAAAAAAAAAAAAAAAAAAAAACAGTGTGGAGAAAATGGGAATGAAAGATTCATTAATTTAGTTTTGAACATGAATCTCAAACTTTCAACCCCGGACATAAAGTTAATATTTTATAACATATATCTGCATGTCAGAGATAAGATTTTGGAATTATTCCTTTTCCAACAACGTACATAGTATTGAAATAAATGGAAATAGATTGATCATTTACAGTAAAAATATGTTCATATGAAGAAAAGAATTTAGAACCCTAGGAGAGGCCTGTCCTGAGGGACTGATAGATAGCTATGACACACACACCTTTTATATACTTTTATCATATTGAGAAAATGTGCACTATCTTCCTGGCTCTAGTTTTCTTAGAGTTTTTATGTGTCAAATATGGGTACAGCAAAGTAATTTTATAATACAAGGTCTGACAAGTATGTAAACTCAACCTAGAAAAAGTGCTACGTAACTCACTGCTGAATATCACTATGGCCACCTTTGAAGTATTCCCCTTGGGAAGCTGTGCACTGACGAAGCAATTTTGTGACTTTCTGGAATGACTATCACAGCTGTGGAAGTAGGAGGTCTGACCATTAAGCCCATGAACGTTATGCTTACACTGGCAGCACTGTACAGACAACTTGATATGGCTTCACAACCTTGGTATATCAGTGTGTCACAGTGTCTTGCTGAGTAGTGTTCATTATCATTGTTATGTGTTTTTGTGTGATACAAAAACAGCTCTGATGGCCATTTCAGAAAGAGAGCTCCAAAACTGTTTTGAAGGGTGGACCAGGCATAGTAATCAGTGCATAGCTTCCTAAGGGAAATACTTCAAAGGTGACCACAGTGATATTCAGCAATGAGGTACAAAGAAGTTTTTCTAGCTTGAGTTCATAAACTTAATTGTCATGACCACATAGAGATGCCATGTACTAAAAGGTAAAACAAAATAAGAATTATCTTAGAATTGCCTTCAGTTTTCAATATAGCTACACTGCTGCTCACCAAAACAAATTAGAGTAATCCACAGATTGGCCATGGGCATCTTTTCTTTTACTTTATTTAAAGATGGTTTTCATAGAAATTGTTTTACAAAAAAACCAAATTTAACTTTATGAAAATACAAGGCGGAAATCTGAATTTGGAGGTTAACTATGAGACTTCTACTGGCAGGGGATTATATTAGCTAGTGTGCTTGTGAGAACAGTGAACTATGAGGAAGAGAAGCAGGAAGATGATGATGATGATACTGAGCCTGAGGAAGATGGGGAGGATCGTAACAGCCACAAATATTCAGGGACTGTTTATCGTGTGTCATACGCTGGGCAAAATAAACCTTTCAACCCTGGAACCTCTGATGTTCTGGGCCAGATAATTCTGTTATTGTCCTATCCATCTTAACATGATGCTAAATATCCCTGGCCTCTACCTAGTAGATGCCAGTAGTATCTCCCTAGTTATGACAACCAGTGTCTCCAGACAAAACAAAATGTTCCTAACAAACGAACCCCTAATTGTCCCCAGAGGGAGGGGCAGAGAATAAGATCACCTCTGGCTGAGAGCCACTGAACTAAACACTTTATGTGGATTATCTCTTTAAATCTTCAAGTTAACTCAGGAAGCAAATACTTTTAATTTTTTCCCACTTTTCATATATTGAAGTATAGGGAGGATTTTTGAGTTGTTGAAGGTCACATGGATGGTAGGTATTGCTTCTCTATACAAATTCCAGTATTTCTGGCTCCAAACTCTTCATTCAAACATCATAATATATTGGAATATGAGGAGGAATATTAATACATATGTCAGAGAGTATAGAGAATTTCCTATTTCTCAGAATTACTTAGAACATAGGTAAAATCTTTGGTAGGTAGAAAATCTTAGGTAGGTAAAAATCTTTGCAATCTATGAAGTACTATGAAAGTATAAAGGGCTTTTATATTTAATAATATTTAATATTAGTAGAATCAATAATAAATAATATTTTACTTAGTAGCATTTCTATTTCACAGAAAAACCTTTTTTGCCTCCCTGGGAAACTTACGGTCCACTGGAAGTTGTTTGTGTCTCTGGTTATCTCGCACAATACTGCCACCACTGTCACTGGAGCTGCTGTTCTGACGGGTTACATTTGCAGGGACCTTTGACACAGGAACAAGTGCTGGAGCAGAAGGTGGAAAAGGGACAGGAACAGGAGCTGGTGTTGGAGGAGGAGACGGGGCAGAGGGGGTATCAGCTGGTCTTGGACCATACTCCATCCTTTGTTTCTATAAAAAGACAAATAATTAACTTGAAAATTTTAAAAATATAAACTTAGGTTAAGAAAACTAGCTATACTTTGATAGGATATCGTTGGCTATTTATTTGTAATCCAGTAACAAATGTATCTCTAATCCTATGTGGTATAATAATCATCAAAAATCATCTTTTAAACATTCTACATATTTGTCCAAAGTCAAAATGTAAGGTAAGGAGTAACAAGGATAAGACCAATGGCAAACAATTGTAATAAATGCCAAAGAAACTGAATTTGGACATGGAATCATACAAGATCAGGAAAGGTCAAAAGATTTCTGATTATTTTAAAATTTACACTAATAATAACTTCTAATTTCACTGGAAGTCTAAATGTCAGTAGCTTAGGTATCACTTACTCCTTATTTTATATAAATATACTATTTTCAAAGATTTTTAATTCTGCTATTTCCAGCAAATACTTTTAAAATATTAATATTCATTTTTTAAGGCATAATCCTTTCTGCCATGAGTATAAATTTATCAAAATTATAAATTTTGGTTGTTAAAATGGAAATGTTGTGGAGTAGATGGTTGTGAGGATAATGATGCGGGCTTTTAAGTGTTTTGATTGCAACACACATGCATATGCTAGAAAAAAAAGTATGTGAAAATCTGTATTTAAAAAGGTAGATGTAATAAAATAATTTTCAATAATTTTTAAATCATTATTGTTAGGCTATTATAAACCAGCATTTATGTACATTTAACATTAAAATACACACAATAGTTAAAACTTTAAATGTAAACAAGATAATTTTAATATATAACTGCATTGTAAGAGGCTCCAAATTCTCAAAAGGCACAGTATCTTTATAGAATCAGTTATGGACAGCAATGACTTGTAATTGAGGTAAAGTTTAGATAATGCATAACACTATATTAACTATTCAAAAATTTAAGATTAGCATATAAAATGCAAAAAACCTTTTGGTAATCTGGTCCTTTGATTAGAACAGTATTTACTTTTAAATTCTATTAAAAGATTGGCCCAAATATAAGGTAGTATTGATTTTAAGAGCCCTCCCGAATTTCCACAGAGATAAAATACACATCACACAAACACACATCATTTTAATTAAATCATTACTGAAAATAAAAAACACAACAATCTTCATCACAGTTGTCTTCACAGCAAATAATTAGCACCTGTGGAAACCTGCGTGGGAAGGAGCCTTAATTCTTTTCTGCTGCCTCTTTAGAAGCTCCCACTCACCAACCAGTGGGATGGAGAAAGTGGGAAGGGTATTATGCAAGGGGGGAGCTAGAAATGAAAGAGGTGTTTATAATGCTGGGGGATATTCAGAAGGAAGGAGGGCAAGGAGTGCAGGGGTAAGATTCTCTGAGCAGGTAAAATAATAATAATAATAATAATAATAAAAGATTCTTCTGAGCAAGCCATGGAGTTAGATGGAACAGAAAGATTGCCAATCCCCAAGTTCAAGGTCTAGAAACATTTTTAATGTATTCAATCATATGTTAGAATGCATCATTACTATCATTATTCCCCACAAAACAATATTCCTATATTTGGGCCAATAAATATTTAGAGCAGTCAAAAGACAGCAAATATCACCAAAATATAATACTCCTCACACACCAAAGTCATGTGATCAATGTATAGTCAATGTTCTGTCAACAATAATGTCCTTTGTATGTAATTTCAAGAGGGGCTCATGAATTCTCACATTAGTGTTTCAAAAATGTCAGTTTAAAGTATTGCTTTTAACACTTAAAAAAATACCATGAGCTCTACATTTCATGATATGGTTCATATTTTCTGCTTTCATAAAAACAAGAACAGCAAGTGTTTTTCTATCCATCAAATAATACTGTGAAAAGTTGAATACAACTGTGTGTTGTCATAATCAAACCTGAAGACAAGCTCACCAAATGTTCTGTGCCTCACTTCCTTCATCTGCCTTTTTTAGATAATGCAACTTTATCATGACCTAACAGAGTAACAGGTTTTAAAAATATGTATGTGTGAGTGTACGTGCACGCACACACACAGATATTTGATTAAGGTCAAGGAAAGCCACATGAAAACTTTTCATGACTTAACGTTCTAATTTATATTTACTTGCATATTTTCCTCTATTCTTAGTCCTCTCCTCCTGTTTCATGTTTCCAACCTCTGCAATTTCAGGAGGAAAAAAGTACTTTCCTTGAAACATTACAACTTGTTCTGAATGGCAACCAAGACAGCTTTTCCATGGAAACTGGTTTGTAATTCTTGGTGTGGAAGAAACAGAATCATCATTGATTCCTGAAGCCACTTTTCTGTGTCCCTCCCTAGATGCCCCACTCCTCTGTGCCTCCCACCAACTACTGCTCTTCTCTTATTCTCTGTCTCTTTCCTATTTCTGCTTAAAACTACAGCGTTGATAATTCCAATGTACCTTCAACTGATGGAAAGTCCTGGAGAGCACAAGAGCACTCTCAACTTTTTTCTCCTAGACCAATGGAACTGAAGCTCCAAATCCAAAAACAATATTCTGACCAATTCTTCTCAGTCTGCCTGGAACTTTACCAGTAATTAGCACTGAAAGTCCCACACCCCCACAAAACTCTCAGTTGGGGTCACACTGGGGTGGGTGGCCAATCTGGTGTGGACCTACTTTTGCATCGTAATTGTTACTTCCCAGCTCTTGTCTATGATTTCCCACCAATATAAAGTTCTATTTGAAACAAAATCTCTCTTTTTCTCTGAATAAAAGCCCGAATGACTAGCCCTCATAGAAAATTTACTTTCCTATTGATAATTACGTTGGAATAAGTCACTTTTCTTTAGTAACTGAAGTTGAGCAGAAATTCTCGAGGATTAAAGAATGATATTGAGAGACAAGCTCCTGATTCATACAGATACTGCTTCAGAGGGGGAAACTATGCAAGTAACTCCAACAAAGGCATTAACATTGAACTGTCCTTAAAATTGTAACCTGCTCTGAATTACATGTTTTTCTTCTAAATTTAGACTCTTTGGAACTCTACAGTGAAAACTAAGCACAGCTGGAACATTTGGAGGGTGTTATGTCCAGGGACTGAATCCAGAACATTACACTAAAAACAAATGCCAAGAGGGAGTGAATATGGTTACCTCTGACAGCTCGCCAAGTAATCGCTATTAGGAAAATGGAGCAAATCACATCGAATGAAAAAATCAACACACAAGAGATGAATTAAAATAATATCAATTATAATTCACATCAAATATCAGGAAATGTGAGCAAATTTGTTTTTTGACAGTAAAATTGCTTGCCTGCAAATCAACCAGTGAAGGAGGCTGTAAATATGTAATTAATTTCCATCACTCTTTATCTAGTCATCTAAAACTAATATAGATTACAATATAGTATAAAAGTGTATAGTATTTCAATAGTAACTTTGTGTATTATAGTACTGTTAAAATACTGACATTTAACTTCATTTTATTCTTATAAAGAATACAATTAGAATGCATTAAATGTAAGATGAATTTTTTTTTTTTTTTGAGACAAAATCTCAAGCTGTCACCCTAGGTAGAGTGCCATGGTGTCACTGCTTACAGCAACCTCAAACTCAGGCTTAAGCAATTCTTTTGCCTCAGCCTCCCAAGTAGCTGGTACTACAGACCCCCACCAGAACGCCCAGCTATTTTTTGCTTGTAGTTGTCATTGTTTGGCAGGCCTGGGCTGGATTTGAACCTGCCGGCTCTGCTGTATGTGGCTGGCATCCTAGCTGCTTGAGCTACAGGCA
>CAUYON010131026.1:0-40418 GCA_963573935.1 Arctocebus calabarensis | reverse complement strand
GCCACAACGCCCGGCCATTTTTTGGTTGCAGCCGTCATTGTTGTTTGGCGGGCCCGGGCTGGATTCGAACCCGCCAGCTCAGGTGTACGTGGCTGGTGCCTTAGCCCGTTGAGCCACAGGCGCTGAGCCTCAAAGTACTGGTTTTAAAAGACTAGCTGCAGAAGGAGATCAATTTTCTGAAACAAAAGTGGCTGATAAAGATGCGAATGCTGTGCCCAGTACCTTTATTTTGGAATAACCTGGTGTGAGGATAGTGATCCCTTTATCAGGGAAGTATGATGTGGGGACTCCACGTCTTTCTGATGCTTTGGTGTTCTGACAGGGCTGCTCCTACCTTTAACTTCCCCAATCACTGCATACCTTACCCCACTTCCTTTCTCTTTTCCAGTTTAACCCTTCTCTCCTCTCAGCCTACTTGCCTAGAGTAATAGTTCTCAAAATATGGTCCCTGGATGACATGTATCAGTATGACTTGAGAACCTGTTAAATACGTAAATTCTCTGGTTCCATTCCACACCTATTGAATCAGAAACTGAGTGTGGCTTAGCAACCTGTGTTTTAATAAGCTCTCCAGTTATTCTAATGCTTGCTAAACTTTGAGAATCATTAGCCTAGAGAGTACTAATGTTACCCTTTCTGAAATGACCTTAAAACAGTCTAGAAAATGACAATTATACCGGACTTGATTTTTGGAGTATGACAAATGTATGAAATTATTTGCATTATTCAAATTACTCTCTCTCTCTCTGTGTATATAGATAGATACATAGATAGATTTTTTTTTTTTTTGTAGAGACAGAGTCTCAGTTTATCACCCTTGGTAGAGAGCATGGCATTACACAGCTCACAGCAACCTCCAACTCCTGGGCTTAGGCGATTCTCATGCCTTAGCCTCCCGAGTAGCTGGGACTACAGGCGCCCGCCACAATGCCTGGCTATTTTTCTGTTTTTGCAGTTTGGTTGAGGCCGGGTTTGAACCCGCCACCTTCGGTATATGGGGCTGGCGCCTTACTCAATGAGCCACAGGTGCCGCCCCTACTCTATATTTGTTTAAAGTAACTCACTCATCATGAAATTCCTATAACTAAAGTGTTTCAAAGAAATAAATTTATATACTTATATTTTTATACTTACATATTTTTACCTTATACCTATATATTTTTATTTCTTCAATTAATGTAGTAAACACGAACCCAACGCCTACAAAGTGAAAGCTTGCATATGGTTCTTTACCACTGGAGTACTCTGTCTTCAAGGGGCTTGCAAGCCAGTAGAACTAGCAGACAAGCAGGCCTACTGACAGCTAATACAAATCCATGTGTTCAACAAGGCACACCAGAAATGGAAAAAGGGAACGAGAGCACAGAAGAGGGAGTAATTCTACCACAGTAATCAGAAAAGCCTTCATGAATGAGGGGCATTTCAGCTGGACTGGAAGATGAATGAGTTATTTGGATTTATTTTTCTTCTATTTTTTTCTCTTCTATGCCTTTAGTTAACACCTGTTATTCTGCATAGAGTTTTAGGTGCAGTGTTTTAAAATATATATAAAGTTAATCATGCCAACATAAAAAAGCACAGGACTAACTAGACAGCACTAAGATCTATATTCTTACCCCTGATGCTATGATCTCTGTTTTTATTTCTTGTATTTCTAAACCCATTTGAAATTCCATTTAGGCCAGTGGTTCTCAACCTTCCCTACCTCTCTTTCTCAAATGCATACACACACACACATACACACAAATATCCTTAAGAGATATATGTAAAATTATTACATTCATGAATAAAACCGGACTACAATAAAAGAGCATATTCAGAATAAAAAGGGTCTTTGGCTATTAAAAAGTCTGATAGCTGAAATGCAAAACTCAGTGGAAGGAGGGGAAGAAAACACTGAGGTGGTCTTTCAGAGATAAAGCAAACAGTAGAGGAAAAAAAAAGAAAATAGAGGAATGGCTAAGAAGGGCTCTCTTACTTCATTTTCTGTTATTAGAATAGACCAGGCAATTTATAAACAACACAGGTACATGCAGCTCACAGTTCTGGACAGTGGGAAGTCCAAGAGCGTGACAACAGCGTTAGTGAAAGCTGCGTGCTGCATCATAATATGGCAGAGAAATGGAAGGGGAAAGAGGTAGGTGCAAAAGGGGCAAACACAAGAAGGTTGGCCTCATATTATAAAAACCCACACCTGCAGTAACCAACTCAGTCCCCTAAGTGTTAGGGAACTCACTCACTACCTCAAGAATTAACCCATTCACAAAAGAATGATATTAATCCCTCTCAAGGACTCAATCACTTTTTATAGGTCTTACTTCCCCAAACCGGCACACTAGGGACCAAATTTCCAACATACAAATTCTGGAGGAGACAGTCAAACCATAGCCAGGGCCGTCATCCAATAATATAACCCTAGAAGAGGAAAATTAGAAAATGAAGGAAAGAAAGCCAAAGAAAATAACCCACAATTTAAAAACAGGAGTTTCCAGATCAAAAGGGCTTGTCAAGTATTCAGCACAATATATGCAAATATCCTATTGACATCAGGGGATATCACCATAAAATTTCGGAAGATCAGAGCCAAAGAGAAGAGCCTATGTGCTTCCACAAAGAAAACCAGACTTTCTAAGAAGGGGAAAGAAGTGCAATCATGGGTCAATGGGGAAAAGGTGTCCATTTAATCCACTGTATCAGCACATTAAAGGAGAGAAAAACATATTATTAATATTATAATAAGTGCTGAAAAGCAACTGGAAAATATTTATTAGCCATACAAATAATAAGTAGGTGAGATGAGAGAGAGAAAAAACTAGTTCAATACTAATAAGAACTATCACTAAAGCTGAGTAAGAAATATCACCCTACAAATATCAAAACCCTAATCATTTAAATCATTGAGACAGGGATTATTTCTATCAGATTTTTATTTAACACTGTGGAGAAGGTTCTGCAAATACATTAAGAAAATAAAACCAACAAATGTTGTAAACGTCAACAAAAAAGAGATAAAACTTTTTTTTGGTTTGGTATTATTGTATGCCTGGAAAACCTAAGACACTCTAATAGAAAACTGAAATTAATAACAGAATTTGGTAAAATTGATAGATATTAAATAAGAATGTAAAATAAATACTATTGATTTATTTTAGCAAAAAAGCAACTAGAAAAGAAAAAAGGAAAAATGCTGTACTGGAATAGCAGCACAAAGTATAACATGCTGAATAACACACTGAACAAAGCAAACAACTTTTAAGAAAACTTTAAAAGTTTACTGAAAGGCAAAAACAAAATTGAAAAATGAAACTACATGGGAAGTTTCAAGCATTATAAAATATTAATTCTTTCAAAGTTAACATATTATTTATGTTATGCAATCTCAATTAGTTTGTACTATTAAGTCCAATGAAATTGTTTGGGAATTGAAAGCATTATTGAACTTTTGGCCTCAATCAATCCTTCTGTCTCCCAAAGTGCTAGAATTATAGGCCCAAACCACCCCCGCGACCCCTATTTCCTTTTTGATGTTAGTATAACTTTGCTTCAATATCAGTCAAAGGTAGTATAAGAAATTATAGACAAATCTCAATTATGGAAAAAATTCCTAACATCAAGCTCAACAATCCATGAAAACACTTGAACATCAAGATTGATAGATGCAGGAAAAGCATGTTTCATAATATCAATACCTATTATGATACAACCTCTTACTTAGAATAGAAATGGGCTTATTAACCTGATATAGATTACCCCAATTTTTTAGTGCAGGTAAAGCTCAATGATTAAACTTTAAAATAAAGCAATTCACTATGACTTCTATGTAATGTTATACTACAGGTCCTTGCCAGATAATAAGAAAAATAAAAAGAAATGAAATAAACAGTTTGGAAAGTGAGGCAAAACCCACTACTATTATTGCTGGATGATATGACCGCCAATGTAGAGAACTGAAAAAAATATGCAGGCAAATTATTATAATTAAGGAAGCTTATAATATTAATAGATAAGTAATTTATTACTTATATTTCTATATACCAAAAAAGGCAATCAGCACTTAAAATTTTACAACATAGCATTTACAATTGCAACAACAAAAACAGGGTAACCAAAAACAAATCCAAGAAACGATGTATAAGATTATCAAATGATTAAAGACACTGAACATCTTCATACACTAGAAATATACTATGTTTATGAAAAGGAACACTGTGAAAATGTTAATTCTTCTTACATTAATATATGGATGCAATATAATTTTAATCAAAGTCCCAATAGAGTTTCTCATGGAAGTAAAGAAGATCATTCTAAAATTACATGGAAAATCAGAGGGCTAAGAAAAGGTAAGGCACTTCTTAGAAAGATAAAGCATGCGGACTTGCCTTGGCAGATATTAAAATTTATTATAAAACTTTAAAATTACGTGATACTTTTGTGTAAACAGGCAACTATATGACCAAAACAGAAATTCTGAACAGACCAATATATTTACAGGAATTTGGTATAAAAAAAAGGAGCTATAAAAAAATCAGTGGAGAAAGAATATAGTTTTAAATAAAATTGTTCTGGGGCAACTAGTTATTCACTTAGAAAAAATTACCTAGATTGCTGCCTCACACAACACAAAAAAATCAGTTTCAGGTAGATTAAGAATTTAAATATAAAAGGCAGAAGTATTAAACATTATTAAGAGAATACAAGAACATCTTTATGACCTCATGACAGGGAAGGATTTCTTGTACAAGACACAGCAAGTGTCCTCAAACTTTTTAAACAGGGGGCCAATTCACGGTCCCTCAGACTGTTGGAGGGCTGGACTATAGTTTTAAAAAAAAAATTATGAACAAATTCCTATGCACACTGCACATATCTTATTTTGAAGTAAAAAAAAAATGTGAACAAATATAATTCACACCAATGCATGTGGCCCGTGGGTCGTAGTTTGAGGATCTGTGCACAAAAGGATCAAAACAAGAAGGAAATACTTAATAAAGTTGACTACATTAAAATTACAAACTTATATTTACCAAAAGACATCTGAAAGACCCTAGGAAGAGATATCCACACATGCATAATTATCGAAGAATTGGTGTTCAGAATGTAAAATGAGGCTCCTTACCCGTAGCTCAGTGGGTAGGGCACTGGCCACAGACTCCGAGGCTGGTGGCTTTGAACCTGGCCCTGGCCTGCTAAACAACAGTGACAACTGCAACAAAAAAAATCACCGGCCACTGTGGTGGACACCTGCAGTCCCAGCCACTTTTGAGCTTAAGCCTAAGAGTTTGAGGTTGCTGTGAGCTGTGATGCCACAGCACTCTACCAAGAGCAACATACTGAGATTCTGTGTCAAAAACAAACAAATAAAAAACCCAGAATGCAAAATGAAAAAGGGCAAATGAAGAAAATAGTATTTCCCTATACAAAAACATGCAAAGCCAATGAATGTGAAAAACTTCCAATTACTAGTCATCACAGAAATGCAAATTATAATCCACATGACATACTCTTTCATAATCTCTGGATTGGAAGAACTTAAGAACTCAGAATTTTAATACCAAAAGCTGGCAAGAATGTGAGGCAATAATAACTATCATGCATTGCTATATGAGTATAAATTTGTAAAAGCATTTTGGAAAATAATTTGTCATAATTTAGTAAAGCTGAAATTGCTCTTGACTCAGAAATTTTATTCTCAGGTATTTATACAAGAGAAACTCTTGCACAAGTACATCAGGAGACATGTTTTAAGAATGCTTATTACAACACTGTTTTCATCGTTGGGGCAATGAAATACCCTTCAATGATAGCCTGGACTTATAAATCAGTGAAAATAAATAAATCATAATTACATGTGTCAATATGATTAATTGTGTTATAAACAGTCACTAAATACTTATTGTATCAGTGAATAAGGAGGATGCATCCAATCACAAAAGGTCAAAATTAAGTAAAACTAAACTGAATTATATTTTAAGAGTACCCCTCTCTGAGATAAAACCACAGACAAAGCAAAGAAATGATTAACACCAAATCCAGGACAGTGGTTTTAAAGGACAGAGAGTGGAAGTAGTTGAGGGAGATCTCTGAAGGACTTCAACATTTATGATCTATTTTGTAAAGTAGGTATTGGGTACACAGATTTTTTTTTTATTATTCTTTAAATAACACATCGTAAATATTATACATTTCACAAGCAGAACTTCGTAAGTCATACAATGGCTACTAGAAAACAATGCTAAGTTGAGATGCAAAATGGGTAGTGATTAGCAAGGTTTACGTATTAGGTAAGTGTTTCACTAGCACATATTATCATTATATGTACAGTTGAAATTTAAAATTTGTCTCAGCAAAAATACAAATTGCTCTGTCATGGATGTTCTCCAATAGTCAACACATAGATTGTTAAATCTGCGATGACTCACAAACTATTAAATTTCCATTAACTGTTCTTTATATATGCATAATAAACATTCAATAAAATGTGATATAACTAGTTAAGATACTAATTTAAATTCCATTTGAAAAAGCAAGTAATTTATTATACAGAATATTTGGAAATTATTGTTGGTGTTTTATATACACTTCAATATAAGTATAATATAATATAGACTTTCAAAAAATTAAAGAGTGTTACTTAGGGATTTTCCTGTGCCAGAAGTTGTTTCAGGAGAAAAATGTAAGGATGAGAATATGGGATTCATTTTTTGATCTAAGTAGATTCAAAAGCATTAATAAAGTCTTTTGGGGGGGTTAAATGAGAAAGTGGTAGTCAATAGCAAAGCAATTAGTTAAATTATCAGCTGTAGACAACTATAATCAAGTGCCTACAGACAACCAAATGGTTACTGCCTTAAAATATTTTAGTTTAAATCAGAACACGGGGCAAGTCCATTGTTTTAAACTGTGCTAGGGAATCTGGAGAAAGATCAAGATGATCTCTGGGCTTTAAATTCCTATTACAAGGTTGAGGTAAGAGACCAGAACATTTCTATGACTGCTTTAAAACATAAATCAAGTAAATTACAGTAGCTACAGGGTTGAGATGTCTAAATACAATACATAAAGTCTAGTCTTTTAGGGGACTGATTGTGAAATAAACTGAGTGCACAACTTTTACAGGTCTCTCAGGTTAAATTAGGGTACTAGCAGGGAAAAAGGTTGTGCTGACTTTCTACTGTGTCAGTTTAGCTAAGCTGGTCCTATATTACCCAGAAATCCCTTGACTGTATGGAGCTGAGCTGGAGTTGGAAGGGGGAAGTGAAACAGCACCCATGCTTATGTTTAGAGGTCAATGCAGGATGCAGCTTTGCACATACTCTCATTGGTCAAAAAAGATGTTTAACACCACTTCCATTAGGGAAATGCAAATCAAAACCACAAGGAGACACCATTTGACACACATTAGGATGGCTACCATAGGAAAAAAACTCCAAACAAACAAAAAAACAAGTGTTGGCAAGGATGTGGAGAAATTGGAACTTCTGTGGGCTGCTGATAAACTTGTAAAATGATGCAGCTATGGACAATAGTATGGGAGTCCCTCAAAAAATTGAAAACAGAATTACCATATGATTCAGCAATTCCACTTTTGGGCATATGTCCAGAAAAACTGAACGCAGGAACTTGAGGAGATTATTTGTAACTTCATATTCATAGCAGTTGTTATTTATAGAAGCAAAAGGTGGAAGCAACCCAAGGTGTCCAACTGACATACGAAGGGCAAACAAAACGTGGCGTATACATATAATGGAAGATTAGCCCTTTAAGAGGAAGGAAATTCTGATACATGCTACAATATGGATGAACCTTGAGGACGTTATGCTAAATGAAATAAGCCTGTCACATAAATACAAATATTGTGTGATTCCATTTATATGAAGTATTTTGAGTAGCCAAATTCATAGAGACACACAGTAGAATGGTGGTCGTCAGGAGATGTGGGGAGGGGAGAAATGGAAGTTATTGTTTCACTGACATGAAGTTTTAGTTTGGGTAGGTGGAAGAAGTTCTGGAGATGTATGGTGATGATGTTTATACGACAGTGTAAATATACTTAATGCAACTGAACTGCATACTTAAAAATGGTTAAAACTGTCGATTTTATGTTACATACATTTAAACACAGTTTAAAAATGTCCAACTAAAATTTTCATTCTTTTAGCACTTCTGTACCTTCCGACATAAAGAAATATTGCAAGACGACCTTATATTTTCTTTGCCATACTCTTGCTGCTAGCCATTTCTTCAAGAAACCTTAGCTCCTTTTGGTAGGGAGCTCCTTTCCATTTCTAGAAACCAAGATCTAGATACTAGATTTACTCATTGCTATGGGGTATCTCTGTTGCCGGACTCAGTCAACAGAGCCAGGAGATAAATGTGTGTATGTGTGTAAAAATAAATACAAATAAACATTCCCAACTCCTCTCCTATACACACACACACACACACACACACACACACACTCTCTTCCACTTAATATTTATTTCAGCATTTATATATATTGATGACCATGAGTTAGTATCATTAGCTCTAATTTATCCCCAACTATAAGACTCATTCCATAATAGCTTTCTCCTTTTCCATATTTATACCTCTTTCTCTCTCAGTGAAAAATCTGGCTACCATTACCCTCAACATAATTACTTATTTACTCAGTATCCTGACTCTACTGAGCTACTCATACTGCTTCACTTAAGCTCCATGTCTGCAAGTATAGGGCCTAGCTTCTGTCTGGCTGCTACTATTGGCTTGCCTGAGTCTCTATAATGGTGCCTGGACATAGGAGGGAGTGGTAGGGTGGGGTAGGGGAAGGAAGGAGAGGAAACTTCCCATTTTTCCTATGTATGGTAACTTCTGGAACAATTGAAAATTGAAAATTGATTCTACAGGGCTGATGTGACTGACATTCGTCATGTCATTAAGTAATATGTCAAGTCATTAAGGATGACTGAATGCTTTAAAGATGACTTTTCATTTTGAAAGAGCATATTTACATTATAGAAGTAGTGAAATATAGTATATTTTTTAAAAAAACAAAGAACGAATGAAAAATGCTTAATCTTTATGCCAAGTAATAAGTGTTTCTGACAGAAAGGATATGGATATTGACTTTTTATCCTATTGGTTGTGGTAGACCCAAGAACTGATAAATTGGTAATTACTAAATATCCTAGAAAAATAGAAAGTATTCACAAATAAGAGGAATAATCTGAAAGATCTAAAAATTACCTGTAGAGTACAGTTCATCATCCGTATTATGTAGTCAAACTGTTGATGGTCCAATATTGCTCGGTTTTGCTGGACATGTAAACCCAGCTCGTCAGTGAGACACTGTCTTGCTGCCTTTCCTTTAAGGGCTCTTAGGGCAGCAGGAAGGGTCTGAGGACAAGAGAGGTACAAGTGACAAAATGGTACCACTGGGAAAAAAGACAACTTTCAAACAATTGTCCTGAAAATTCAAATGTATCCTGTAAACCATCTAACAGTTATTAGTAGAATTAAACTCCTAGAGAAGAGGTGATTTGCTCTTAAGACAAATGATAAAATAGATTTGCAGTTATTTCTATTTGTAAGCCAGCAAGAAAAATAAAAAAGAACTAGTTTATGTGGTAAACTGAAAAAACATTAAATTCTTTTATTTTCTCCAACATATAAAACTTTGGTTACCAAATTTACTGTTGCTTCAGAGCCTGAGTCAAAGCCACAGACACTTAGATACCTTCTTTTAATACCTTCTTTTGCCAATTTCCACAACACAGAATAGAAGAAAAAATTAAAATGATAAAAAACATAAGTGGTGGCTCAGCGCCTGTGGCTCAACCGGCTTAGGTGCCAGTCACATACAACTGAGCTGGGGGGTTCGAATCCAGACCAGGCCCACCAAACAACAATGATGGCTGCAACCAAAAAAATGGCCAGGCATTGTGGCAGGCGCCTGTAGTCCCAGCTACTTGGGAGGCAGAGACAGGAGACTCGCTTGAGCCCAGGAATTGGAGGTTGCTGTGAGCTGTGATGCCACAGCACCCTATCCAGGGTGACAGCTTGAGGCTCTCTCTCAAAAAAAAATAAAAAAATAAAAAAATAAAAGTACATCGATTTCAATGAATCTCCAGCAATTAAAACAAACAAAAACAAGTGATTTTTTACTTTTAAACGAGTCCGCTACTTACTATTCAGTTTTAATTTATGACTGAGAAGTTCTACAGTCTCTTCACATTACAATATTTCATAAAGACAGCAAAAGGACTCAGAGCAACAAAAATTGGTATCTCTAGGTTAATGTATTAGAACTCCTTTACTTTATCACAAGAACACTCATAAGGATGCCTCCTTCAGCTCACCATGTAAGAGTTAATTTACTTTACATACAATAATAATAAGCCTATTTAACTAGGAAAGGCTAACAAAAGGAGCAAAGAAGAAGGAAAAGAAAAAGACTGAGAACAGGAATGCCAAATATTTGTATGGGCAGGTATAATAAACAGGATAAGAAAGTTGAAAGAAAGAGAAGCAAAAGGAAATATGCAAACACTTCAACCATAAGAAGAAACAGAAACCAAAAAACTCCAAACATAAAGAGGGTTGAGTCATTTAGTGTAATGGTAAAAATACTTGGACATGTTTTGCCAGCTCTTTGTAAAGGATGTTCAGAATTGTGACAATGAACTAGTAAGAAAGGGTAAAAGTATGTTCAGCAAATTGCATTGAAAAAGGCAAGAAAGTATGTTCTAAGGAGGTAGCTTTAAGTTCATTATCACAGTTCCTAAATTCTTTGCAATAAACAAAATTATATGCAAAACATTAAGTTTCCAACTAATACACCAATGTTCAAAAGTCTGAGGGGAGAAAATTACTACCAGTATTTCTCTTGCAGTCATATAATTAAGTTTGGCCTAATAGTTTTCAATCTGAGACAACATTAATTTAAAATAATCAAAACAATGAAAGGACATTTTTATTAGGAAAACTGATAGAATTAGAGGAGAGGTCAACTGACAACCTCAACATGTAAATCTGAAAGTGAAATGATAAATGTTTGCTTGGAAAAGATGTATTTTATTACCTTTTCAGTCTCCAAAGTTTTATTTTCAAATATGAATGAGATGCAGTTTCTAACAACTTCTAGTCTCTGTGCACTATTGAAAACTGTGGTCACCTTATCCAATATTGAAACTAGCAAAAAAACATAAAGAAAACATAAGTAAATTAAGCTTCCTTGGCAATTATAAAAACAAGGGGAATACTACTTTAAGACTATTTATATGGGCCAGGCATGGTGGCTCCCATCTGTAATCCTAGCTCTCCGGGAGGTACTGGTGGGTGGATTGCTTGAGCTCAAGAGTTTGAGACCAGCCTGAGCAAGACGGAGATCCCACTGCTACTAAAGGTAGAAAAAATAACCAGGCATTGTGGCGGGCGCCTATAGTCCTAGCAGCTCAAGAGGTTGAGGCAAGAGGATTGCTCAAGCCCAAGAGTTTGAGGTTGCTGTGAGCTATGATACCAGGATACTCTACCCAGGGCAACAGAGTGAGACACTATCTCAAAAAGAAGAAGGGGAAAAAAAGACTGTTTATATGATCAACACTTAAGAGATTATTTTTTCCCTTATTATGCGGCATTGAAAGTAGTCCATAATTAACTTTTTAATCTTAAAATAATTGGAGGCTCACTCAAAGCTGGTACAAAGTACAAAGTACAGAGAGGGTCTATGTACACATTATCCAGTTTCCCCCGATGGTTGACACGTTATATAGCTATAGTGTTTTATCTGAATCAGAAAAACAACTGGCACAATACAATGAATTAGACTATAGATCTTACTTGAATTTTACCAGTTTTCCTCAAATCATTATTTTTTTTTTTGAGACAGGGTCTTACTTTGTCACCTTTGGGCTGTGGCATCACAGCTCATAGTAACCACAAACTCTTAGGCTTAAGTGATTCTCTCGCCTCAGCCTCCTAAGTACCTGGCACCTGCCACAATGCTCAGCTAGTTTTAGAGACCACTCCTGCTTTTGCTCAGGCTGGTCTCAAACTCCTAAGTCAGGTGATCCACCCGCCTTGGCCTCCCAGAGTGCTAGCATTACAGGCGTGAGCCACCATGCTTGGCCCCCTCAAATCATTTTTAGTCATGTAACATTAAATTTCTAGAATTAACCCCCATCCATCAACTGATGAATAAAAAAATATTTGATGTATTTGATATATATCTACACAGTAAAGTATTATTCAGCCATAAAAAGGAAACAAAGTATTGATGCATGCTATGACATAGATGAATCTTGAAGATAGTTTTAAGGAAGATTACCCTTCCTTTATTATTACCCTTATGATTACCCTTATGGGAGGTATAGTGAATGCAATAGGGCTTCTGAAAATGCTCTAATTTAAGGAAGTCAATCACAAAAACCAAATATTGCATAATTCTATTTATTAATACATAAAATGTCTAGAATAGGCAAAGCTATGAAGACAGACAGTAGATTAATGCCTACAGCTAGGGAAGGGGTGGATTTTGGGAGGAAAAGGGAGTGCCCGCTAATAAATATGAAGTTTCTATTTAGATTATGAAAATGTTTTCAAATTGTTATATTTTGCCATGTGTGCTTTTTTGCCCAAACTTTTGGAAGAAAAATAAAGATGAGCATTATACATGGGTAGTACTAATTCTGCATCTATCTAAATGTTTTAAATTCTTTTATTTATGCTTATGCATTAAAAGTATAACTCTATAAAGCAATAATGATATCTGTATGCAAAATAATACACTGTAATATGAGAAGTGGTTTTACTGCACTTATGACGAACTTGCAATGAAAGCATTTCGGCCAAAGAAGAGCAAAGTATTTCTTTGTATGCTTTACATAGGAGCTAGCAAACTAGCTGATATATTTACAAAATTCCTTTATAATGCACAAAATAAATACCTAAATACAAAAAAATAAAAATTTGAATTAAAAAGTTAAAATGGAAGATTTTTTTTCTCTGAAAATCTGGGCCGAAAACGAGGTGTATATTCACACTATTTTCTCCTTATGGTAAATAGTGATGATGGTGAATGGATTAAAAACCAATGAATCATACAGTTTTAAGGGTCAATTTATGGTATATGAGTCACATCTCAACAAGTCTGTTATTAAAAAAAGAAAAGACTATATAGTGGCAGCAGTCAGGTTATGATTACCCTTGCGGGAGGCATAGTGAATGCACTAGGGCTTCTAAAAATGCTCTGATTCTAGTTATGAAAGCTTGTTCATTTTGTAAAAATTCATCAAACTGCACACGCTTTTCCTTTCTTTGTCTTATATTTCATAAGACATCTTTATCATCATAAAAGGTTTACTTTAAAAACAAACAGACAAATACATACCGACAGGTGGGCCTGCTGGTACGACACATTTCTTTTCTACTCTTGTAGCAGGAGGTGCGTTCTGGTTCTTAGCAAAATTTTCCTGTATTAATTCCTGAACCCGGGCTTCATTAATCTTTGGGAAAGGAAGAATATGAACTCGCAAGTGGGATCCTTCTGTTGGGCGTGGAACTTTCTGGAATGCCATGTGGGGATTTGGATTCTCCTGCAACATCACATATACATACAATTATTCAAAAGTTCAAATAATGGCAAATTGTTGGGAAGGGAATGGGAACTCAGAGGAGCACAAACTGAAATCGATGAATGGTTATATGTGTAATACCTTCGCATGTATACCATAAAATACCAGAATCCTGCTTCCTCTTACATGATCTATCAACAGCATGTGATACAGCTGGTCATTTGTATTCCTCTTCCATGAACAGTGTCTTTACTTGGTTTTCTAGGTATTTTTGCTGTATCTTTGACTATTTCTCATCTCCTTAATCTCTGAGCTATGTATATACCTCAGGACTTAGTCCTCATGTTTCTTTTCTTTTCTTCCTTTTTTTTTTTTTTTTTTTTAGACAGAGCCTCAAGCTGTCACCCTGGGTAGAGTGATGTGACATCACAGCTCACAGCAACCTCCAATTCCTGGGCTCAAGTGAGTCTCTTGCCTCTGCTTCCCAAGTAGCTGGGACTACAGGCGCCCGTCACAATGCCCGGCCATTTTTTGGTTACAGCTGCCATTTTTTGGCAGGCCCTGGCTGGATTCGAACCTGCCAACTCAGGTGTACGTGGCTGGCGCCTTAGCCAGTTGAGCCACAGGCGCCGAGCCTTATGTCTCTCTCTCTTTTTTTTTTGCAGTTCAGCCCAGGCAGGGTTTGAACCCACCACCTTCGGTATATGGGGCCGGCGCCCTACTCACTGAGCCATAGGCACCACCCTCTCATGTCTCTTTTTTAACACTCACTTCCTTGGTGATCATTTCCAGTCTCCTATCTTTAAACAAATGATTCACAAAATTTTTGTGTCTGACTAAACTTTCTCCTGAATTTCACTTGGATTTAAAATAACATCTTAAACCTAGGTCCAAAATGGAGTGTTTAATCTACCCACCTCTAACCCTGCTTTCTTTGGTCTTCCCTTCTTCGGCAAATGGCAATATTTGTTTTTTCACTTAGGGGAAAAGCTGACAATGATCTTTAATACCTTTCTCTAACACCTAAATATCCCTTCCTCTGCAAATTTTGTGGACTTCACCTCTAAAATAACTTGTCCCCTTTTCATCAACACCTTGGCTCAAGTCAGCATCTCACATTACAGCAGTACAACAGTTTCCTGACTAGTTTTCCTGCTTCTAGCCTCACTCCCTCCCTTCAACACTGCAGAAAGAGCACTCCAGTTAAACGTCTGCCAAATCATCACATAACTTTTTCGTTCATTTCAATGGCCCTTCGTCTTGCCTCAAGTAAAACCCAAAGTTCTTAAAACAATTTGCAAGGTCCTACAAGATCTGGCCTTTCTACCTGTCTGGGTCCTACAACCATTTCTTGCATTTCTTCTAGTCGTCAAGGCTTCTTGTTCCTGGTCAGCCTTTGCACTGAACTAGTTCCTCTGCTTGGAATGTCTGTCCCCGACAAGGCTGCACAGCATCCTCCCTCCCTTCTTGCATTTTTTTTTGATCAAAAGTCACCTTTCCTGACTACCCTATCTAAAATTATATGTTCTTCCCCAACGTACTCCTTTATTCCCCTTATTAAATTTTTCTCTATAGCACACACAACCCTCTGACATACTATAAATTTTACTTACCTTGTCTATTATCTATCTTTTTTTCTCCCTAAAATGAAGCTTCATGAGGACAGATACTTTATTCAATTAAAAACAATATTCTTTTGTCCTCTGCTATATATCTATTGCATGTAAAAACTGCCTGGGACAGAGAACACACTCTAAACCCCTTTCTACTGCACCCCAATAATGGGACACAAAGTTGAGCACATGTCAATACTGCAACACCTGAATTAAATGTGCAGGCTAATAATACAGAGTGTTAGGGCTGGCGAGGACTTTTATCCAGACACCTATTTAAGTACCATTATATGCATTTCGAACACTACAGGCAGAGTAGAATCAATTCTTTTAAAAAAAGTTCTCTAGTGAAGGCTGCTTTAAAACTATTCTTAGACCAATTGTAGAACTTATCTTTTGCAACCAGAAAATTCATCATTCCTACTGAACTTGGAATATTCATGTTATAGATCAAACTCCATATTATTCTGTACACCCTCTTGATGATTAAAAACGGCTACCTGTCCTATTAGAGGTGCTCCCCATAATTCTTCTGAGTTATGTGGTTCAGACACAGATAAAAACAGAAAGCTTGGGTTAGGTAGGGCAGATGACAGAGTTATCATGTCTCAGTAATATAATAGAAATAGTAATGCTTTAAGAGCCAAAAATCCTGAATTCTAGTTCTTGTTCTATTCTTTATTTTGTTATACCAGACAATTAGCTTTGCCTCAGTTATAACTTATGCCTATCTTATGAGTTCCTCAGAAGGTGGAAACAGATTTTTTAAAATTGGTTCTTGTCAAAGCAGTGCTCATACATGCTTTGTATTTTTCCTCTATATCTAGCAAAGACATGGAAAAACAAATATGTAAATTATTTGTCTACCTTTTCTCTCTCTGTGTATATACATATAAGTTTACTTATACATATAACAATATATATTTTAAACACACATATGATATTTAGGTATTTATAGGTGTAATCTCGGTATATCACCCAAGCTGGTCTTGAACTCCTGGCCTCAAGCAATCCTCCCACTGCCCAAATAGCAGAGACTATAGGCAAGAGATACTACACCCAACAAAATACATAAAATCGTATGCAGAGTCTTAGTGAACATTCTTTCTAAACCATATATTTAAAACTTTGCTAAAGTTCTGTCTAGTATTAACACCAATATAACTAGTCTGTAATGTCTAAAATTGCCCTTTTCAAAAAGTAGTATCTTTGTTCCTCTCTGTGTTTTAGCCCTGGTTCCTATCCATACAATGTCTTCTCAAAAATTACAAATACCAATTCTCTAAAACAAACTGGGCAGATACCGTTTTTTCAATATGGGGAGGTAATTCACATGGATCTTGAGGTCTGAATTATTCAAAGTCCACAGTTGAATATCTGTAGTTGTATAGGTATTCTACACCAAAATACAGCTTATGGGTTATATTTACTAAGTTAGGATATATTCGGTTGTGTTTAGAAGATTTAAAAAAGACTGACACCCCCACATCTAATTGTATTTGGTCTTCCAGTTGCTGCATCTGTGTGCTGCTGCCCTCTAATGGGCAGCATGATAATTGTAAAGGACCACATTTGCCGCCTGGAACCTAACTTAAAGATGTCTGAGAAGACAGCAGCGATGAGAGGGAATTTAGGTCAGGGCTCATTGTACTCCACGTATTCTCAGAAACAACTGTTCTTGTGACTCCAAACGCTTTTAACTGGTCCCTTGAAGGTTACTGAGCGCATTACAAACCGCAGCCCAATTTTGTTGTTGAATCTCCTCCTTGTTGAAATAAGGAAATAACTTATTTTCCAATAATACAAAGCAGCCAAATTTTCATCTTTGATTCTAGAGAAATGCAAATATAAAGTAACGACAAAGATTTAGACAACTAAATACTTATAGAGAACATGGCTACAATTTTCTTTCCAAAGAAAGAAAAATAAAATACCCCAGAAATCCTAGCAAAATGCACTATTTTAAAAATTTGAAGGAATGGTCTCTGTAGTCCTGCCCAAAGAGTAACTATAAACTAATGATTTTTCTCAGACTTGAAATGATACACATAAACCACGTGGTCTGGAAACATGTGTTCCCTACTCCCCTTTAACGGGCTACATGAAAATATGCCTAGAGCTCACAGAAAACAAGGCTGAGAATGCACTTCAATTATCCAAAAGCAAAGCAAAGCAAAACAAAACAAAAAATCCAAATTCCACTGGAATTCAAAGTAGGCAAAAGACATATGGAGAAATTTTTTTCTACATGTTGGTTTCAGCACTAAATGACCAATCAGTGGGATCTTGTTAGAGATCACCAAGTTTCCCAAATTAACTCAAGTGCAGCAGAACCCCTGTAAGTTGCCCACCCAAGGGACCACAGTGGAGGCGGTCACTGTAAGGAACTAGGCTGACAGTGCGGACAAGTACGTGTACTTTCTTGTACAGCTTTTATTAGAGAATATGATCATGTCTCAATTAAGTGTAAAATTTTTCAGAAACTGGGTGGCACCTGTGGCTCAGCGAGTAGGGCGCTGGCCCCATATACCGAGGGTGGCTGGTTCAAACCTGGCCCCAGCTGAACTGCAACAAAAAATAGCCAGGTGTTGTGGCAGGCACCTGTAGTCCCAGCTACTCATGAGGCTGAGGCAAGAGAATTGCCTAAGCCCAGGAGCTGGAGGTTGCTGTGAGCTATGACACCACAGCACTCTACCGAAGGCGATGAAGTATAGTATAGAGTGTACTCAACAGGTCAAGTTATAGAGGGTAAACTGAAGTTGTGTGTCACAGTCCAAGTGATCAAGTGAGAATCTGTCTATAAAAAAAAAAAAAAAAAATTTTTTTTTTCAGTAATTGCAGGATGTACCTACAATTCAGACCAGTCCCTCACATTGAAAAAAATCTTCCGCAACATGTGATAAACAATAGGATGTTAGGCCTAATCCAACACATGGTAATAATGAAACACAAAAAAGGAAAGTATACTAAAGGAAATACAATACAACTAAGGGACAAAGCCAACACCTTGTGCCTCTTGGTGTAGAGTGTACTCAACAGGTCAAGTTATAGGGGGTAAACTGATGTTGTGTGTCACAGTCCAAAATACAGCTTACAGAGGTGGTCACTATATAGAGGTCAGTCTTCCATCGAGTACCTGTGGTGCAAGTCTTGTCTCTGAAAATTAGGTCAACTTAAGGAGGTGGTCAATGAAGGGAGGTGGGCAACTAGGGAGGTTCGACTGCATTTAAAATTATTTAAGAAGCATCAATTATTCCTAGAACTATGTGGGACTGCAAGTTTCACAAATTCTTTCAAATGTAGTTGAAGATAATACTATCACTGTAGTTAAGTCATTAAACTGGGGCAAACTATAACTGGCAGTATATATGGCATTGATAATAATGAAAAATCCTCAATTTTCCAGCTTCACAGGCCTTCAATGATCATCCAATTGAATGCATTATCCTTAATACAAATAAACTTGGCAGATGACTTTAATATTTGATATGCCAGTTGCTTTAGTTCAAGGCACTATTGGCATTTTGGGCTTGATAAAATTCTTTGTTTTGGGTATTGGGTGGATGTTTTGTGTATTGTGAGATGTTTAGAAGTATCCCTTGTCTCAAGCTATTAGATGACAGTAGCACACTCACTCCAACTGTAATTATCAAATATGTCTCCAGACCAACTTCAATGGGGTGAGGGATTGTCCCTGTTGAGAACCATTGTTCTAATTCATAACATCAGATGGAGATTTCCTATTCTAAGGCAAGTACTCTTGTCACAAGTACCAAGGGTCCGAGTCCTATCCTTTCACTCATCTGCTGAAATAAATATTAAAATCACAATTACCACAAACCTATTAGAATGGCTAAAACAAAAACAAAAACACCAGCAAATGATAATATCAGTGTTGTTGAAGACATGGAGCAAATGAAACTCAGATATATTGCTTGTGGGAAGGCAAATGCACTACTATATATAAAACTGTATCACGATACTCCTGACTGGTAAGTAAATAAAAAAATCAGACAGAACGTGGGAAGGAGTTCAATTTGAAATCTATGCTTTGTGGGAGGGGAGGGGAGAGTCTGGGTGGAGGGAGAGTAATCGGTGGGACCTCACCTACGTTGCATATTGCAAGGGTACATGTCAAGTCTATTAAGCACGAGTATAAATGCCTTAACACAATAATTAAGTAAGTGAGCTGAAGGCCATGTTAACCAGTTTGATGTAAGCATTCCAAATTGTATATAAAATGAGCACACTGTACCCCATAAATGCATTAATGTACACAGTTATGATTTTAAAAAACTGTTAAGAGAAAAGAATGTTTACACATGAATATTAATAAAATATTGCAAAATTTAAAAAAATCTATGCTTTGGGCTAGAGGCTTCATGTCATAATCACAATATTTTACTTCCTTCCTACAATGAAAAGAATTCCTTTATTCACAGTTGGCAACTAGTACAAATATCATCAGTATAGATTATTTCATATTAAAATGAAGGTATATAAAATTCATACAGTGTGCTTTTGAAAGGTTTAAGTCCAAGTTGTAGCTGTGTCCTGCACCCAGGAAGTGTGCTATGTACCTATGCAATGTATCTGTTGGGTGGGAGCTTACCCAACCCTTCCTCTTCATCTCCCTACTTGAATTTAATTGAGTTTTTCTCTCATGTGAGCATGTAGTTGTTAATCTACTAGTTTCAATTTAGTACTGAGTACATGCAATACTTGTTTTTCCATTCTTGTCATCAGTGTAGATTAAATTTGTCTGGTAGAGGCCAGACGCAGTGGCTTACACCTGTAATCCTGGTATTCTGGGAGGACGAGGTAGGAGGATTCCTTGAGTTCAGAAGTATTGAGCAAGAGTAAGATCACTGCCCCACCCCATCTCTACTAAAAAAATTGAAAAACTAGCCTGTTATTGTGTTGCACACCTGTAGTCCCAGCTACCTGGGAGGCTGAGGCAGGAGGATCATTTGAGCGAGCCCAACAGTTTCTGGTTGCTGTGAGCTACAATTATGCCACAGTACTCTACCCAGGGCAACAGAGTGAGACTGTCTTAAAAAAAAAAAAAATTGCCTGGTAGTGAAATTAAGTTTTGCAGAATTGTAAAGGCTATTGATCTTATATGTTTTTGAATGGCTATTCCTATATTTGAGCTTTTTTCCTCCATTAGGATTTTAACATCTATTTGGCTCAAAGCTGGGCAATGAAATGTCCATATGGCACAATTTGAAATCTCATCTTCTTTTATAGGAAAATCTAGGTACTCTAATTTTCCCCTTTAAATTTTAAATACAACTGTCAGACAAAGCTGGGGATTTTGGTATACTTGTAGTTCCAGCTACATAGAAGGAAGCTGAGGCAGGAAGATCGCTTAAGCTCAGAAGTTCAAGGCACCTTGAACGGCACCTGTGAATAGCCATTGCACTCTAGCCTGGGCGACATAGTGAGATCCCATTTCTAATATAAAAAACAAAAACTGCCAGATGAATTACATAGTCCAGCAAATATTTATGTACTATTGCAGATGCAAGACAATTTAGAAAAATTATACTCTCCAAAACAGTAAAACATATGTGTAGCTGATGTCTTAATGACCTGGAATGGAGTTTTTATCAAGTTCTTGTGTCTTGGCCTATCTTCATGTTCTCATTTCATGGGCAGTCATTGGTTCTTTGCAAGCATGTATCAAGAAACATAGTGAGAGGACAGCTAAGTAGCTAAATGTCCTCTCATGTAGACAATGAAGATTCAGAAAGCCAAAATGGGCAGACCACTGCATTATTGATAGAACATGGTAAGAAAAGCTGCACTGATGTGTTGCTAATAATCTTCATGGTATAAACCTTGATTTTCTGAGCCCTTATTGGGGTTCTTATTGGGGTTCAAAAACAATTTGTTTTTTTTTTCCTGAGACAAAGTCTCACTTTGCTGCTGGGGATAGAGTGCTAGCTCACAGCAACCTCAAATTCTTGGTTCAAGTGATCTTCCTCCCTCGGCCTACCAAGTACCTGGGACGACAGGCGTGTGCCACAACAGCCAGCCAAGTTTTCTATTCTTAGTCGAGACTGGGTCTTGTTCTTGCTCAGGCTGGTCTCAAACTCCAGAGCTCAAGCAATCTTCCCATCTCAGCCTTCCAGAGTGATAGGATTTCAGGCGTGAGCCATCGTGCCTGGACTACATAATTTATTTTTAAATTCATTTTCTTCTCTTTCATTCCACCTACCCATTCCAGCAAAGTCACCAAATGCTTTTTCTTAATCATGCAGGAAGCTCCAGAAAGCTAAAAAAATAGCTAAATTAGTTACAATGATTCCTACTCACATTCCTGAAACCTCACTAAAAGTGATAAAAAGGAATGGTAAGAAGAAACTAGAAATCTAATGTATGTTTTTCGAATACTTCAAAGCTACCAGACTTCAGTGCAATAAAATATTTACAAATATCTTAATGGAATCACCAAGTCTCAGTTCTAACCCAATAATAAGGAAACAGTCAAATTATATAGATTCTTACTAAAAGTAAATTTTAAAAATGTGACTTTTTAAAAGAGGTGACTAGTTAAAAATAGAACCTTGTGGATTATTTTCCTTGCATTGACACCATCCCTCCTCTAATTTCGTGCATGACCCAAGAAAATAACTTTATCATCATGTTCAGCCTTTTAATTTTGTAAAGTGTTTACAATGTAGGGACCATTACAGACTCCAGAATCTTGGAAGTAATCTCAGAAAGTTTGGTGACAATCCACTGACTAAAATTCTTAGTCCTCATGTACGTGTGTCCTCTCTTCTGAAGGGTATTAGGAGAATTATATGTATATAGAAAATGCCTGGTAATTACACTGTGAAGGGATGGAATGTATTAAATTAAATAGAATCTAATTGATTGTGAAACAGAAGCCCAATAAAGGCTCAAGAATGTAGAATACATTTGAACGGCTCACACCGCTGGGTCATACAGTCTCTTACATAGTAACACAGCACCTCGTGACAATCACTTTAAACACGCCATTTTTAAATGAAGTAGATTGTGTTTTATATTCACCTTTTAGAATGTATAATTGCTAGATATTCATTTTATTGCAGTTTTCAGTTCGGTGTTGGCTTAGTGTAAACTATGAATCATAAACTTTAAGTTCTAGGGTGCCAAGAAAGAAATTGTTTATTTTGTCTTCGCATTAAAGCAGCTTGGCAGAGTCGCTTGCATACACTGAGGACTCGGTCATGTAATAGAAACTTGTGTCAAAACCCCAACTCTGGTCACTTACTGGCTATAAAATTTTATAGTTCTGGAATAATCTTATAGAGACCTAAGAAATAAATATTCAGATATTAAGGGGATCATTCCTGTTTGATTGATTTTATTAAACCGATTCCCACTTGACATTTTGCTATCTTTTGAAGTCCATCAATAAATCATTCCCAATAAGGCAAGAAAAAACTTCCTAATCTCCAGTTTTCTCACTTAACCCCTGCTAACAGAACATTTCCAAAGTCAAATGAGAAAGTACCACACACAGGGTATGTAGGTGTCTATAAGGTTCATGTGCAATTTACTACCTTTAATTGCAAACGTCCTTTTGGACACCCTAATATACCCATAAAGAACAAAGTGTAAAAGTCAACTGTTGGAAACATTGCTATTTTTTCCAATTATACACAAACTAGCTTTATGGTGAAAAAGAGCACAGGTTTAGGAATTAGATAGCTGAAAATTCCTGGAATTAAAATCAGAATTCTGGCTTGGCGCCTGTAGCTCAATGGGCTAAGGCGCCAGCCACGTACACCAGAGCTGCTGGGTTCGAATCCAGCCTAGACCTGCCAAACAACAATGACGACTGCAACCAATAAATGGCCAGGCACTGTGGCAGGCGCCTGTGGTCCCAGCTACTTGGGAGGCAGGGGCAGGAGATTCGCTTGAGCCCAGGAATTGGAGGTTGCTGTGAGCTATGATGCCATAGCATTCTATCCAGGGTGACAGCTTGAGGCTCTATCGCAAAAAAAAAAAAATAAATAAATAAATAAATAAATAAAATCAGAATTCTATCACTCAATAGCCATATGATCCTGAGCCGATCATAGCCAACAAAATGGGACAATGACACCTATCTCAAAAGGATTAGAGGTAATTCATGTAAAGTGTGTAGTCCCATGTCTGGCACATTGTGCTAAACACTCAGTATTTATCATGATTATTGCAATAGGTCAACAGAAATTCTCATGTGATCATGCTATACACTATTTATATACTGCTATTATATGTGGCAAAGATCACCACAGAACACAAGTATTTCTTCTAACAGAATTCTTTTTAAGGGTCAGCATAGTAATCAAGAAATACATTTATTATATTGGGCATATTTATAGATAACTAAATATGTGGTCGGTCAATAAATGCAAGAAGTAGATCCTGGGATGTGAATTGTCAGGAATATAATTTACTTATGCCTTTGTTATGATTTTAAAATGTGATATATTTAGGGATAAGAGGGAGAGATGACCAGCACTCACTAACCCATTTTCCCACAGGCACATAATCTCCCTGTCATCATGCTTTTCTATCTGGTACAGAAATAGTTGTTTTAACCTTTATCACATCTCAATCCTTTTCACTTATGAAATATTTTCACCCTTACGTTTCTATGGTCACTTGCCAATATGCTTCCTCTCAGATTTTCACTCTCTGTCTCTTTAAAACAACACAACTCAAACAGCTTTCCTGACCTAGCTGACAATAACTGTACCAAACTGAAGCAGAGTACGTTCACCAATTCCATCCGAGGTGGTTCTGATCTCCAGTGAGTCTAAACTTTGTCTCACAAAAAAGAGATCCAAATGAAAATCACAATGAGAGTGAGTAATTAAAAACTTGTGACTATTTTTCATAATACAGTGATAGGAAAATGACACACTGGACAATTATGACTAAGATGCTTTCATAATACTGTCTTTTTTAAATTGAATCATAGCTGTGTACATTAGTTCAATCATGGGGTACAGTGTGCGGGCATCACGTACAATCTGAGATACTTTCATCTGCCTGTTTGACATAACATTCATGAGATTTTCTCATTACTGTGTGAAATCATTTGTGTTCTGCATTTAGTAGTTTTCTCCTGATCCTTCAAAGATGCACCTCAAGTATGTTCTCACCCTTTATCCTCTCTGTCACTGATAGGAGAATTACTTTGAAAAGTCTGACTTAGTTTGACATACAGTATCAACTATCATATCTTATAATTTATAATTCAGACAAAAAAGATTATCACTAGAAAGAGGAAGCTTCTTAGTTTTGTAAATAAAACACTTTATTAATACTATACTTTTAAAATTAATGATTGTCTAAATAAATACACTTACATTTTTGAATAGTTGTTCAGCAAGTTCTCTGATATGCCTTATCATCTTCAATGGGTTATTTTCTTCAATTTTAATTCTCTCTACTTCAAAGGCTACCAACTTGGAGAAAGAATCAAATGGCAAAACATCAACTCCAAACTGCATCGAATTTAAAAACTCTGTGTAATATCATATAATTTTCAAACCAAAAATATCTAAAATATACACTATTTTTAAATCAAAATATTTTAGGTTTTCAGTTTCATCTCTATTCTGGGATTTCAGTGTCAGTCAAATCAGTGGGATTGTCTGTTGGTCCCTCCCCGATGATTTAGGGCCCTATTTCTTCTTGGGAAGAGTCATTTCTGGAACTCAAGAGAGACTCTGTCATTCCATAGGCCTCATTCAGAGAATATGCTCAGTCAGAGAAATTCAGCAAGTCAGAAAGCCCCAAATACTCCTTAACTCAGAAAACATGAACCACATGTTCACATCAGGCTGCTCAGACTCTAGTCCTGGCTCTGCTGATTGTGACCCAGGACAGGAGAACTGTATGAATGTATGTACTTAGGGTGGAGAAAAGAAGGATGAAAGGAAAACAACAACAACAAAAAACTTGTGGGAGGGCAAATAAATGGATAATGAAAATAAAAAGTTTAATGTAAGATTCTCACTTCTAGGAACTAATAGATTTACAGCCGCAGACAGACATATAAAACTATGGCTTTTCCTGTTCTAGGCCAGCTTTCAGAACAGTAATTTTTTAGTTGTGATGAAGATGTGAGAGTGAGTTAGGGAGATTTGGATAGGAAAGAGAGACAGTATATAAACCAATGTTACTATTCATGAAACTTCAAAGATTAAATAAAATGTGGGAGCTAGAAAAGACCTCTGAGAGCATCTAATTTAATCCCATGAAACATTATATTATCAAGTCCTTAGTTTAGAATCTAAAGGCTGATACGTTAGTCTAATCAATCATATTAAATGTTAGTTATAGACAGTCAATGACCAACAACTGAATAGAAATATTTGTCAACCTCAGGATAATGTCTCCTAAATCTACATATGCTTTGTGTTATTAACTTAAAGCATTTGGTATAGGACTTCATACTCAGAACTAAAACATGTGCCTCTTCTTGAATTTTTAACAGTGGATACTTAAATATCTTTAAAGAGTAAAAGATCCTTCTCCTCTAAACCAAGGATACATAAGACTTTGATCCTTATCTCCTCTTCATAAAATAAAATAACCAGTAGCAAAATATGACCACTATTAATTACTATTCTCCATTATTTTGGAGAGCTAAGGAGCATTGTTCTCTTACAGACGTCAATGAACTTTTAGATTTTTAGTTCCAATATACTGCTCTTTAAGAAACTGAAATAGGAATAATATTCATTGCTCTATCTATCAGAATAGGTTGTTGCAAACATATAGTTAAATGATAAATGGAAAGATGATTTTGAAAAAGAGGAGGCATAGACAGTCATGGGAGCTCATGCCTATAAATCCCAGCACTCTGGGAGGCTGAGGTGGGTAAGCTCTGGAGTCTGCCTGGGCAGACTGAGCTCTGGAATCTGAGACCAGCCTGAGCAAGAGCGAGACACCATGTCTAGTAAAGCTAGTCAGGCGTCAGAGCGGTGCCTATAGTCTCAGCTAGTTGGGAGGCTGAGGCAAGAGGATTGCTTGAGCTCAAAAGTTTGAGGTTGTTGTGAGCGAAGATGATGCAATGGGATTCTACCCAGGGCAACAGAGTGAGACTCAGTCTCAAAAAGAAAGCACAATAAATGCAAAATAGCAGCCTTACTTTGATTCACATCAGTCCTATTTCTCCCCTCTATTTTATTTGTTTTTTTAAAATTTTTAACTCTGTAAGACATGAGGCATATTGCTTCCTTTTAAATGACCAATTCCTTAAAGATAGAGACTAAATCTGTCTTCTATATTTAATATCTCTTTGCGGAGGTAGAGAAAGGTTGATTGTCAATTAGTAAGAATGCCATGAAAATAAACTATGGCTCTATGACACTAATAGACTAAATGCAACTTCAGTTTGAAGTCATATTTATACATTAAAATAGACCTTTCTCCTTATAAAATTAATAAAAGAATCGCTGTATTATTGCCTTTAAAAACAGTTTTACTTATACAAAATCACTGTTAAATTTTCAAAAAGATTTTAATCAACTGTTTAAAATACAGTGGTTCAAAATTATATGTACTTCCAAGGCATCTTATCCTTAATATTTTTTTCTAATTTTTCTTTTTTTGAATTGGGAATACAGAAATCCTCTACCAATGCCTGGCTAATTTTTCGGTTTTTAGTAGATACAGCTGATCTTGAACTCCTGTGCTCAAGCAATCTACCTGCCTCAGCCTCCCAGAATGCTAGAATTACAGGCACTATACCTGGCTAATTTTTCCAATCTACATTATAAATATGAAGATATATAAGTATAATAACAAATAATATTTAGGTTATTTTATACTTACTCTATAATATATTTCAATATATTTATGAAATCTTTCAAATTACTATACATTCAAGTATCATTTCTATATTTTAAACTATTTGTCTAATTATACCTATAAATAATGCACTCATTTTAAAAGAACTATACCTCATCAAAGAGATCGCAAGATCTATAAGGAGGACCTCTTTCTGAAACAAAACCTGCAAATGCCATTCCATTGAGTACTTTAGTGAGGAAATCATTCTCAACCAAACCGCGCTGCCCCAAGAAAGCCGTCTGTAAAGAAAATGTGAAATAATAACTTATCACTTGGTAACTGACAAATGGTCAAAATAAAAATATCAAAACCCGTATAAATGCTTTCATGTATAAATATGTGTTGCTCTAAAATACATTTCTCTCAAAAAGTTTTTTTGTCTGATTTGAAATACTGCTTGTATTGAAAAGAACAGAAATGAATCTGTATGTATGACAAAAGGAGAAACCAGAAATTAACACTAAACTTTAAGAGAAAAACCAACTTAAAGTTAACATGAGGAAAACATTAGGTCACTTCTAGAGTATTATTAAGAATTATCATGTAACTATACAAAGCAGAGATTTTAAATAATCACATTTAATAATTAAGGTCAAAATACATGGCTAGAGAAAGACAGCTGAGTAGTTTTATTAAATTAGAGTCTACTTTTGGCACAGATACAATACAGTACTATATCTTACTTTATGAAAATGTATTACTGGCTCTGCATGAATTCTTATAAGTTGTAGGCATGATCTATATCCTTGGAAAAGTTGAGCAAATAATCTAAGGAAAACTGCTCTCACTTCTTTATCCTGTAAATATAAGAAAAAGCATATTAGGCAATTTAACGTCTCAAAAACACATGAAGTATCAAGTCAAAAAGGAGGAAAGTAAAAAGTTGGCAGGAACAAGTCTGTGCTTTCTGCATGGAAGCCTCCTTTGTGGCAGCTCTGCGTGGTGGGCTTCTGGTCTACTGCACTGTGTTGGGCAGCTCAGACTGTTCTTTATAGTGAACTGAATAAAACTTCCCTCTAGTACATTGAATTTCCTTTTTTTTTTTTTGAGACAGAGTCTCACTATGTCGCCCTAGGTAGAGGATTATGGTGTCACAGCTCACAGCAATCTCAGACTCTCAGGCTTAAGCAATTCTCTTCCCTCAGCCTCCCAAGTCGCTGGGGCTACAGGCGCCTGCCACAACATCCGGCTATTTTTTGGTTGTAGTCGTCATTGTTGTTTGGCAGGCCCGGGCGGTGTTCAAACCTGCCAGCTCCGGAATATGTGGCTGGCACCCTACCTGCTGAGCTATAGGCGCTGAGCCATAGTACATTGAATTTTCTTCTAGGGAAATATATCCCAAGTCTATTGGTTTTTATTTATTTATTTATTTTTAGAGACAGAGTCTCCCTTTGTCACCGTTGGTAGAGTGCCATGGCATCACAGCTCTCAGCAACCTCCAGCTCACGGGCTTAGGTGATTCTCTTGCCTCAGCCTTCTGAGTAGCTAGGAGTACAGGTGCCCGCCACAATGCCCAGCTATTTTTTTTGTTGCAGTTTGGCTAGGGCCAGGTTTGAACCCGCCACCCTCGGTATATGGGGCTGGTGCCCTACTCACTGAGCCACTGGTGCTGCCCAAGTCCATTGGTTTTTAAATCCACCAAAAGAATTACAGTCATAAATATAAAAAGAAAAACACTTTAAGATTATATTTTAAAAACTTATGAAATTCTTCCAAAGTTTATCTAATTTATATTCATCTTTCTTACATTAAGGTATGAGTTAAAACCTGTTTTGGTAATTCAAGTTTCAATAGAATCATCAAGATTTTTTTTTTTTGGAGACCAAATCTCACTCTACTGCCCTGGGTAGTGTGCCCCAGCATCATAGCTCACAGCAACCTTGAACTCTCGGGTTCAAGCGATCCTCTTGCCTTACCCTCCCAAGTAGCTGGAACTACAGGTGTTTGCCACAACACTCAGCTAGTTTTTCTATTTATTTTAGAAGAGATGGAGTCTTGCTCTTGCTCTGGCTGGTCTCCAACTCCTGAGCTCAAGCAATCCTCCCATCTAGGCCTCCCAGACTGTTAGGATTATAGGTGTGAGCAACACGCCTGGTGTGAATTGTCATTTTAGAACTGTGAGGAAACTTACAGATTTAGTCAGCTCCTTATTAAACTAATGATAAAATGAAGGTCTAGAAAGATTAAGCTATTTATTGCCAGTTCTCTGAGGCTCCTTATTGGATGTAAAAACTGTATTTAGGGGCCTCTGTTACATATTCACCCTTTTATGCCTTCTAATTGAAACTATTTTCATCTACTCACTACTCAAACTTGATTCTCTCCTATTAACAACATTCTTTGCTTCCATTCTTTTAAGCTTCTCTTTTATTTTTGTCCTACATTTACCCGTATTTTCTTGTGTAAAATATGATCTCATATTTAATGTGCACCCTCTTTTTTGGCCCAAACATTCAGGAGAACACCCCTCAAGAAAGTGACTGGCTCTCAGCAGAAAGAGACACATCTAGGGAGGGCTAACTTTGCCTTGGTAAACATGCAGATTGCACCACCCTCCTGCAGCTGCCTGCTCTGTGATTCCCTCTCCAACAATGGGGTCTGCCAAGAGTAGCACCTGTGGCCAGCAAGGAAGGTGGCTCTGAAGTCCCCAGCCCATGGGCAGCCAGGCAGGTCCCTGGGGCCTGCAGGAGGTTCATGGTCCCCTCTATGCAGTTGGGCCTGGGGCCTCACCAGCCCTGCCTGCTACTGCTCCCTCCCCTGATTATGGTGCTGGGCAGAGGCTGCCCACTCTGACAGGATTCTGATGTTCTCAAACCGGAAGCCCATGCCCTGTGGACCCAGGCAGGAAGGTGTGTAGCAGGAGGCCCACCGGCCTTCCCCTACTTCCCAACTGTATGCATGCATAATCTGCATCCCTATTTTTCCCTCAAAGAAATGCACATTATACATTAATGTGAATGGAAAAATGCAGTACTCCTGTCTCCTCAGGGCAGGAATCTTAGCCTTATTCTCCTGAGCTGTGGACTGAGCCCCTCCTTGAGTAGGACACACACAAAAGTCAATGACAACGCTCCTAATTTCCACTTTTATATTGTGCTGTCCACCTAACTCTAAATTCATTCAGTTTCGTTAGTAACCCTATAAATAAAGTACAGCTCTCCTTAAACCATGAAATTTAAATATTAAACTTCTTACCAGCATTTTTGAGTGGGATAAAGCTGTTCGTGGAGGAGGAAAAGCATGATCTGCTACTTCCAAATCTGGGTGTAAAATCTAAAGCAAATAAGTTTTGTTAGAAAAAATATCTTAACATCAATAAACTATTCTTGGGGCATTAAAATGAAAAGTATCAGCACATCCATTACGATTTATGCCCTCCATTAAGTACAGTTCAGTCAGCTGAGGCAGCTCCATAAGGACTATTGCGACCTACTGTCTCCATGACAAAATATTTAGAGAAAAAATAGGTTCTAGAAAAATACACACAGTATAGTCTCATTTATTTGAAAATAAAATAAAATAAACTCTAAATCCATGTATATATACTGATATACATATAAAATGAGTATGAAAAGTTCTAAAATAAATAATATACCCTAAACTATAAACTAGTACCTCTGAGAATAGAATGGTTTTGGGAAGAGCAATTCAGGTTTCTTGTGTCTTACACTGGCATTTTTTCTACTCAATTACACCTTATATTTTAGATTATAAATTATATTATAAAAAGGTAGTCTTCTGTAAATGTTCCCATTTCATAGATACCACTATAACAATATGTATAAGGACTAACACAAATGTAAGTCTTCTGAGAATAAAATTCTGCCTGGCAATCCTAGACATCTGAGTTTCTATTAAAGGGTGAAAAAATAATTTTCAATAGCACACACCAAAATGCTATTTAAAAAGAATATGAAGGCCTTAGTTCTAGTAATATCTTAAAAAAGAATGCAGAATTTCTAAAGTTCAATTTTCTGATCTTTCAGATGTATATGAACATCTGAAAGACTATCAATAAAATAAAATGATATGTTTAAAAAATTCACCTAAGGTAAAATAACTAGAAAAAAAATTAAATTTGTTTCCATAAGAAAAACCCAGGCCACAAAATTTTTTAAAATTTTACTGCATGGAATGCTGGGCATTTAATGTATTAATAAGTCACATATTTCCACAGTAACTTGAAAACATTCTTAAGATCACTGTTTTGCAGGGACCAAAGAGGAATGAGAAGCCCACATGGAGGTTAGGGAACAGAAGCTAACTTCTAATGAGCGACAGTATGGAAATCATGGACTTCAAGGCAGAGTCTTGTCATGTTTGTATCCATTACATAACAGCTACTAAATAAATAGGCCTGAGAGGATCACTTGAGGCTAGGCATGTGAGACAAGCCTAGGCAACACAGAGAGATTCTGTCTTTAAAAGATGAAAAAAAAATTAGCCAGGCAATGTGGTACACACCTGTAATCCCAGCTATTAGCGAGGCAGTGGCATGAGGATCACACCAGCCCAGGAGTTCGAGGCTGTGGTGAGCTATGATGGTGCCACTATAGTCCCAGAGCAAGACAGAGCAAGACACAGCAAGACTCTCTCTCTAAATAAATAAGTGAATGAATGAAAGAATGAATGAGCAAGCTGAATGAAAGAACGGATGCAGAACAAATATTGTTAGGATTCAAAGTATATATATAATTTTATATTTTTTATATATATATATAAAATACACTTTGAGTATATATATACACACACACACACTTTGGAAAAAAACCAAAACTATATATATATGTGTATGTGTGTGTGTACATTATATATGTGTATATGGGTATATGTTTATTATTATTATTATTATTATTTTTTTTTTTAAAGACAGGTCTTTACTTTGTTTGGCCAGGACAGAGAGTTCAGTGAGTCATCACAGCTTACTGCAAACTCCAACTCCCGGGCTCAAGTGATCCTCCTGCTGCAGCCTCCTGAGTAGCTGGGACTACAGGCTTGGGCCATTACACCCAGCTAATTTTTCTATTTTTTGTAGAGATGGGGTCTCGTTCTCACTCAGGTTGGTCTCAAACTCCTGATCTCAAGTGATTCTCCTGTCTTGGCCTCCAAAGTGGTAGGAGTATAAGTGTGAGCCAATGCGCCCTGCCAGAATTCAAAGCGTATTCTTTAGATAACTACCTAGTAAATGAAGAATTCTATTCTAAAAACTATATGAAAATATATTAAAGTGTCAAACATACCACTGTTTAAAGTAGTGACACTGACAAAGATTTCTAATGATAACTGTCTTGGTTTCAGAGTTAAATGAAGAGAAAATTACTAGTAAAAATACATGTCATACCAAAGAAAGAGCTGATTGAGTCTGACGGAGAAGTGGCTCTGGGAGGGAAGAGAGATGAATACATTCAGGAATTTTAATGGTGCCTCCATCCAAATCTGCTATGATTACATCTAACTGAAAGACATAAAAAATTGATCTATAATTAATAAAATGCATTTGTGTTAGGCATTATTAATTTGGCCTTGACTAACTCAAAATGAGAAGAATTAAGTATGGATTAGTCTCTTAGATATCTATAGTAACAGAACTCTGGCTTCATGGCTTTCCAGCTGCTGTATATTTCCCCGCTTCCTTTGAAATTAGGTGTGGCTTGTGACTAAATTTCTGCCAAGAGAACACGAAAAATAACGTGTGTCTTCTACTGCCTCCAAATAGAGAGTGCTGTAAAAGCTCTTCTAAGCTTCCTCTCTGTCTTCTTTCCCATAGGCTGACACTATAAACCAGCAGCAATCCAGTTTTGAGCACTCAAATTGATGACGATGCCTTATGGGGATTTTGTTGGGAGAAGCACAAGGGAAGGAAGCCTGAACCCCAAAAGACTTCACAGAGCAACCGTATGTCTCTGGACTGCAGCATGAGTGTTAAATAAAACTCCATTTGGTTGCCACTGCATTTTGTTCCAGTTTTACTACATGTGCTGCTGAAGTAAGCATAGAGCCACTGCATTTCAGATGTTTTATTATAATAGTTTAGTCAGATCCTAAATAAATTAGTATTTATTACCAGAATTAACAAGCAAAGCAATAAGTGTACATCAAAGGAGTACTACTTAAGTGCTTAAGAAAAAATACACAGCTATGATTCAATAAAAAAAAAAAAGAAAAAAAAAGTCTATGATTAAATGCTAAAAAAAAAAGTGCTTAAGAAAAAAAAAGATTCTTAGCATTTTACAAGAGTTTATTCAAAAATAACTTAAATGAAATGTAAGAGAAACTACCTAACATTAGTAAAGATGTTACAGTGATAATATGATTGCAATTCATCCTAATTTATTCATTAAAATTAAAAAAAAAATCTAAATTTGGCAACACTTGGTTTGTCTTACCTCTAATTACTGTTTATGCTTAGTGGTGATAAAATTAGCTACAAACCAGATGGATATGCTTTAATTAATCCTACCTAGGTTTCACTGAGTATGTTTGATTTATACACATTTTTATATGGTGATACCTAAGTTAAATAAGAACGAGATATCAACATGTGAAGTTAGAAAGTGATGAATATATGACTGGAGGTCTTGTTTATAATTATAATGTTTAATAATCTTTAGTTTAAATGACACTTTTGATTTGTTACGACCGTGATTTGAGTAAATGCCACCAAAGCTTACTTTTTTGTTGGCATTCAAAACTAAAACAAAAGTAGAATTAGATATTCTTAAGTATCTGTTGATCACATGTGTCATATAACATGACCTTTCAGTAAATAATTTTTCTCATAAATTCCTGAAAAGTATCATGTGATGTATTAAATACACTCTATTTACTGTGCTTGAACGTATATGCCTTGGAGCGGTGCCTGTGGCTCAGTGGATAGGACGCTGGCCCCATGTACCAAAGGTGGTGGGGTCCAACCCGGCCTTGGCCAAAAACTGTAACAACAACAACAACAAAGAGTATACGCCTTATCCTACATAAGGAAACCCATTCCTTCACTGTGCAGCTCTAATAGCTGGAAACACTAATATTGGGTAGAAATCTGTTTCTATATCCACTATATACACACTTTATTTTACTTTAGCCTTCTACAGTTACAAAGAACAAATCTTAACCCTTCTATAGCAGTAACTTAAACATTAATTAGCTATCAAATAGTATTACGTTATTATCTAAGAAAATGTCCTTGGGGCTTTAAAGAATATGGTTTATGAACTCTTGATAATCCTGGATGTCCTTCCTAAAGTACTTAATTTTGTTACAGTCCCTCACAAAGTGTGATACACAGAACTAAATGCATTATCCCAAAACTGGCTTGAATATAAAGTATGACTTTTCCTTTTTTGGTATTTCTAGTCATGTGGTGTTAGGAATACGAATACATGGGGGGCGCATACCAAATCTGTACTTCACTAAAATCTTTCACTCTTTTGCAAATGAGTGCTTTGTTAATTATCAGCCATTTAGAACTGACAGGCTTCACTTCAAAATACAAATAAATCAGCACTAATAACAAAAGTATAAATAAAATATTAATTAATAGATCATTTTCCTTTCTCATATGTAAGATGAAGAATACAGAAAGATATACTTAATATGCCCAAAAAGGGGTGTTTTAAAATATTGATGAACTACTTTTAAAAATTTCCCACACTTGCTTTATGGCAACATTACTACACTAGACTTATGCTTCCATCCAGTCTTTTCTATTGAAATGCAACATATTTGAATACAGTAATTAATTAAAATGTTATTTAGGCTTCTAGGCTCAATAACTAAGTTTTAAAGATGAATACTTACAAGTTCATGGACATCAGTTTTAAAGATAGAGTGTACTCCAATAATGAAGGGTGTTGGTGAACTTAGAACTTCTAGTAGCTGAGCTGGGAGAATGGGAATATAAGGATAACTGGAAATAATAAAAATATGTGTCAGATATATTTGTTTTACCATAATATAAGCACATTTTGTTTTTTATGCTGTATGAACTTTATATTTACTATGCTTAGAAATTATCAATACATTCAAGATTGTTGGTATTAGAATTTTGGAAAAAGTCATTTAAAAATCATGTGAAAGATGTAACAAGACAAGAAGTAAATAGAACCCAGGTCTGCTTCCTTATCCTTATTTCTCCTAGCAAACGGCTTCTTTAGGCCAGTGGTTCTCAACCTTCCTAATGCCGTGGCCCTTTAATACAGCTCCTGTGGGTTGGGACTCACAAGCTGAGAATTGCTGCTTTAGGTCTTTTAGTATCATTTGAAAGCATTTTTCCTTACATGGAAACCTGACATCAGTCAGTAACACTGACTCTGTGCTAGGTCTCCCTGCCCTAAAACTAGCCAATGATTTGTCTAATGGATTACACGGCTGTCCACTCTGCAGTGGGATCACATGCTGATTTTCTGATGACTTTTTTTTTGCTTATCTGTGGTGTCAGGTATCACGAAAAGTATGCACAGACCTATTTTTGCATTAAGCTTTCCTTAATGTTTATATATTTAATGTGTGGCTGAAGACAACTCTCACTCTTCCAATATGTGGTCAAGAAAAAAAAAAGAGAGGCTGGATATCCCTGTTACAACAATCATTCAAATTCCATTTTCTATACTTTATTTCTATATTCAATAAAAATAGCAAAAATAAAATATAGCCAAGAATACTCTATTATCTAACGGGTTAAGAAAAGCACATAAAACATTTTCTAAAGAAGTTTTAGAGACAGTCTAAATTTTATCTAGTTTCTGAGATATTATGATTATCAAATTGGTTATAGCATATTAGAGGTAAAATATTCTACTTTTAGCACTGCTTAGACTTTTTGTTTTGTTTCTAAGTTTTTATTAGGAGAAATATTTTAACATACTCCCTGAAAAAATAAGAGGAAGAAGACTTACAATGAATTCCATGTATTCAATCCAGTTTTGACAATTACCAATTCCTGGCCACATATATTTTTACCCATTTTGTTCTCTATTATTTTTCAAAAAAACTCAGACATCATATCATTTACACATAAATATTTTAGTGGGTGTCTAAGAAAGATAAGAGCTCTTTTTATTAGTAAAGCCACAATACCACCATAACACCTAAAAATTAATAATAATCCTTTTAACATCAAAAACAGCACTTGACTAAAGACTTTCATCTTCAACTGTATTCAAAGAGAATTAAATGTTGCTGACAACAATAATAAAATTAAATATTTTTTCATCAAATTAATCAACATTTAGTAATGGGCAGTTAGACAAATTCTAGGCTAGATTTTATCAGAATCGATCATGACTCATAACAGCATAACTTTGTGAAATGTGCCTATATGGTTCAATACCATTGCATCATAACATTATGAATTAAATAAGTAATGCACAATCGGGAATAAATCAAATTACCAAGTAAGAATCTCACCTATATTTAAGCGGAAACATTAATGATTCCAGGGCTCTACAAGCATCACTCAGTCTCTGGAAACTCGCAGAGTGGAAGAGAACCTTATTTTCTGTGAGTATTGCACAAAAGAGGCTAAGGACATTTTGAATTCCTGAAATCACAAAAGCAGAGGCTTACCAAATCCATTTAAATTTATATGTGTTGCCAACAATCACAGACTTAGTACATCATGGAAAGAAAAAGCCAATATTTTTGGAATGTCTGAAAGAAAGTATTTGATTAAACTGCAAATTCTATATAGCCTATGGGTATTTGTTTTCCCAAACTTCCAATTTTGCCTTTATTCTTCAAATCAGTGTAACACTCATTGAACATATTAGTTGTTTGGAAATACACTATTACCTTCTTTTCAACTTTTATCTCACAGATCTGTACTAAAGTCCCTCCTGAGACAATGGTATTATTCTATTAATCCCCTCCCCCACCCCCTGCAGAGTCCACTCGTCCAATGTCACTGACACGGCACTGTCTCTGCTGTCATTGAACTCTGCCCATTATATCTCTTCCCATTTTTTAACTTCCACGTTTCTTTATAACAAATAGTATATACAGATGCTCCTTGTCTTAAGATGGGGTTACATCCCAATTAACCCACTGTAAAGTTAAAAAACTATAAATTGAGAAGTCATAAATGAGGGACTGTCTGGAACTGAAATTATTTTTAATTCAGTGTAAATGAATTAAAATTTCATATCATATAAATGACTTATAATTATTGAGATATACACTCTACATATAGATAGATATGGCATATTTATACTTTTTATTTATTCTACCTCCTCTTTCTCTTTTTGATTTCTCCTGCCTCTTCTTTTATCCCCTCTGCCAATAAGGTCTGTTTCCATTTTTTTAGTGGCAACTCTAGAAAATGCAACATACAAACAATATCTTATCAAACTAAAGTTAATAAATACAGCATTTCTTAATTTCTTCTTTTTATTACTAAGCCAAGTCATCTTTTTTGTATCACTTCAACCGTAATCACATAGACCTACCAAATCCAGAGTCCTCATTTCTTTTCTCCCGTATCTCTCTTTGCCGTAGCTTACTCCTTCCTGTGACATATGCAGATTTCCTCTTGGGGTACATTTTTATTTGCTATTCCTTTTTATCATGTCTAACTTATCCCATGTGATACATCCAGAAACTTTAGTTCAGATTTTTAATCTTCTCTTATTCAGGCTAATGTAATAGTTTCCTAACTGGTTTCCTAATCCAGTTCTCCTTCCCTTCCAATCTGCCTTCCAGACAGTTTTTAGAATGATGAACATTATGTTACTTTTGTTGTTCAAGCCTTTGATATCTTCCTATTTTGGTTGCTGTTTTCCAAATGTATTTTATTTCACTTAAGCAAATCAACAAGAGAAGCTCTGCTTCAACTTGTTTTATATATTAATCTCCCTGCCTTTGTTGATAAAATTTTTTAAAACTCAATTTTATAGAGTTGATATGAAGAAGAAATGAGGTAATATATGGAGTTTTCAACCCAGTCTCATGGTAAATAATCAATATATATTAGCTGTTTATTATTGTAATTGTTATAGTTGTTACCATTAATTTCCTTTGAATTTAGGGTTCTATTGCTAAAAATGTTTGAAAACATGTAACCTACAAAATTAAGTTTGAACTCCATTCCAAAATGTCTCCATGATTTTACACCCATCTTTCCAATCCTGGTGCCACCTCCTGTTATATGCGATCAACACTGAACCTTTCTCTCCAACACTGTTTTCACTTTGTTATTTCTGCTTCTTTTGTTCATGTTTTCTCTGCCTGAGGGCGCTTTCATTAAATGAGATTCCTCGAAGATGCCACTGGGCTTTACACACTACTGTACCCCTCCTGCCTAGCAGAATGCCTGGTTTATAGTCCTCATTTAAGAATGTTTCACTGAACCAACAAGCTCTCCAAATAATGATGTGAATCACTATCAAAATACGTTATAACTTTGAATAAAAGGTGTCAGATATCACACAAAAGCAAGATCATGCAGCATTTGTCTTTCTGTCCCTGGCTTATTTCACTTAGCAAAGTGTTCTCTGGATTCATCCATGTCATCACAAATCACAAGATTTCCTTCTTTTTTATGGTAGGGGTAGAGAGAGGGAAGCGGATTAGGGGTTGTTGATCAAAGAGTATAAAGTCTGAGTTAAATAGGAGGAATGAGTTTTTGAGATCAATAGCATAGCAAGGTGACTACAGCCAATAATAATGCATATTTAAAACAGCAAAGAGAGTAAATTTTAAAGGTCTCACCACAAAAAAAGGTAAGTAAAATTATGAACATGTTAATTAGCTTAATTTAACCATTCCACATTGTATACCTATATCAAACATTACATTGTGCCCCATGCATGTATACAATTATGAACTGTCAATTTAAAGTAATACTAATTACTTTTTTTTTTTGAGACAGACTCATTCTGTTGCCCCTGGTATGGTGCCATGGCATCATAGCTCACAGCAACCTCAAATGTGGGGCATCACAGCTCAGAGCAACCTCAAATCTTGGGCAACCTCAAATCTTGATTCTCTTGTCTCAGCGTCCCGACTACAGGTGCCCACCACAATACCCAGCTATTTTTAGGGATGGGGTCTTGCTCTTGCTCAGGGTGGTCTCAAACTTGTGAGCTCAGGCAATCCACCCACCTTGGCCTCCCACAGTGCTAAGATTACAGGCATGAGCCACCATGCCTGGCCTTAAAGTAATACTAATTTTAGAAAGTTAAGAAATATCTCTATCAGTTCACATGGAGAATGTGTAAACTACATAAATCACAAATAAAACATCAATAAATTCAATGATTTTAAATTAAAAATATGTCAAAAGACAACATTAAAAAAGTAAAGCCAAGTCTCAGATTGAGAAATTACCTGCAAAGTATACAAGTGGAAGGCTAAGTACAATATAGATACTCTATAGATAATAGAGTTTAAAAAAAACTCTACTAAAATCAATAAGAAAAAAGCAACATAAGAATATGAATTCACAATTTATGGAAGAGGAAATCAAAACAGTTGGTAATACATGAAAATATGCTCAAATATCGAATCAGAAAAGTACAACTTAGTATTTCAGTGACATATGATTTAAAATCTATCATTGAAGCCATCTTATGAGGATGGGGAGAAAAAGGAATTACCACATATACTGTTGTGAAAAATACAAATAAAGATGCACATAACCAGTTATTTAAAAAATTCTAGCAATTCCATCCTCAATTACTTTCCACAGAAACTCTCTCATACTCCCAAGAAAAGAAGTATAAAGCAGTACATTGTAGCAATATTTAAAATAAAGAAAAAATTAAACATATCCTAAATGTGAGAATGAATGTACTGTGATAAAATCCAATTATGAAATTATTATACTTTGACTGAAGATGGCAAATGTTGATTGAATTATGTATTCATAAAATGTATTATTCAAAATACATTAAAAAATTCATTCAAATGTATTATTCAAAATTCATGAAACTAATCATTAAAGAAATTTAAATACAATTTTCAAGTGGTATGGATTTTTTTTATAAGTTTGTAGCATTTATACTTGAGGATTTAATATAAATTAAAAAAACCCATGAAGACTTTTGGGGCACTTTTACAGCATTGAAAATGAATGAGCTGTAGTCCCAGACCATAACCTGGAGAATCTTCTTAAAACAGCCACTACGGTCTTTTGTAACTGAGATCTGGAGAGAAAGGAGGAAAAAGAGAGAAAGAAATAGAAAAGAATAACAGCTCTAGTAATGGCACTCTGACAAATGAGCAACCCTCAGGGGCAGAGGGAAACCAGAGGAGCGAGAAACAAGTGCTTCCATTGTGGTCAGACTGGACACTTCAGAGAAGACTGCCCCCAGCAGTACCACCGGCTGGGCAAGCCACCTGGCCCCTGTCCAGAATGCAAGGGTGACCCCTGGAGGGTGGCCTGTCCCCAGAGGCAAAGGCCTCCTGG